>CAUYRH010114987.1:0-35443 GCA_963574655.1 Perodicticus potto | reverse complement strand
CCCCGTCTCCTCCTCTAGGCCTCTAGCCTCAGGGTATATATAGGTGTGTGAGTTCCTTGGCCAGGAAACGAATGAATACAGTCCCTTCCGCAGGGGGCAAGGTGAATGAATGAGTGTATCAATGAATAGACACAGTCCATGCATGGAATTCAGCCCTAGGAAATTCACAAAAAACTGACCTAGGCATAGGAAATGGGGATTCCACATTTAGTCCCAAGTGTTTCTTAATGAAATATCTTTCAAGTAGCACTTTGGGTGGGTATTATATACACAGTGAACAGGGTTATTGATGATTTCATCTTTTATCCACATCCACTCACATATATTAACATGTAGCTTTTGGAAGCATACTAGATAAATAACAGATAAAAATGGATCAGTAGTCACTTTATACTTGATAACAACCTAAAGAGTGTTCTTACAGTAAGTAATAATTAAAAAGTAAGAAAAGCAACAATTAAAAATGATCAATTCAAGACAATACAATGTTTCTGAAAAAGCCTTTGTACCCACGCCTGGAGGATTTAAAGCACTTCCTTTATTTATTTATTTATTTATTTACTTGCTTACTTACTTGAGACAGTATCATTCTTTCACCCCAAGTAGAGTTCTATGGTGTCACCGCTCACAGCAAACTCAAACTCTTGGGCTTTTTTAAGCCTCTTGCCTCAGCCTTCTGAGTAGCTGGAATTACAGACACTGGCCACAATGCCTGGCTACTTTTTCTGTTTTTAGTAGAGACGGGTGTCTCAGTCTTGCTCGAGCTGGTCTCTTAACTTCTGAAGTCAGGTGATTCACCCACCTCTGCCTCCTAGACTGCTAGAATTGATTACAGGCATGGGCCCCTGTGCCCAGCTTCCACCTTTCAAATTTATATACCAGCTCAACTGAATTTTAACCTTTAATATTTAATAACTAATGAAATTGGTTGTCAAGAAATAATTCTTAGGTTTTTTTTTTTTTTTGAGACAGAGCCTCAAGCTGTCACCCTGGATAGAATGCCGTGGCATCACAGCTCACAGTAACCTCCAACTCCTGGGCTCAAGCGACTCTCCTGCCTCTGCCTCCCAAGGAGCTGGGACTACAGGCGCCTGCCACAATGCCCGGCCATTTTTTGGTTGCAGCCATCATTGTTGTTTGGCAGGCCCAGGCTAGATTCAAACCTGCCAGCTCAGGTATACGTGGCTGGCGTCTTAGCCGCTTGAGCCACAGGCACTGAACCAATTCTTAGTTATTTTTAAAAACAAGTAAACATCTACAGAATAGAATATCATGGACCAGGAGGAAGGGCTGTTATTTTCGGATCAATCCATTGTAAGAATTTCATGGTCAACAACAGATCAAAGATTGTACATTGGGAATAAGTGGTCAATTTGAAATCATTGTTCAAAAACTCTCCCTATTTTTCATTCTATTAATTTGTTCAGGCAACCAGTTGAAAACTAATTATCTGCGCTATAGGTTTACAGCATTCTCAGATGAACATGGTGACATCATCAGCTCTAGGAGTAGAATGGAAAAGAAAACTACTTTCTATAGAGCTTTGTATAGATGTGTACACAGTCTTTTCTTTCTATAAAGTTAATATCGGTCCTGTGTTATATGCTCAACAATATTGATTATCAACAAAGTGTAAAGTCATCTATAAATTGGAAAGTAAAGGATTGCTACATACCCTTTTCTTGTTTTCCTTTCTCATGCCTGTATCAACACTTTTTTCCCTGAAATGCCACATTTAATTTAATTACTTGTGCACGAAGAATGAGGCATTTTCTCCAGAAGTGAGTAGTTCATTCATGTCTTAAAAATGTGTAGGGCTCGGTGCCTGTGGCTGAACGGGCTAAGGTGCCAGCCACGTACACCTGAGCTGGCGGGTTCGAATCCAGCACGGGCCCGCCAAACAACAACAACGGCTGAAACAAAAAAAAAAAAAAAATGGCTGGGCGTTGTGGCGGGCGCCTATAGTCCCAGCTACTTGGGAGCCGGAGGCAAGAGACTCGTTTGAGCCCAGGAATTGGAGGTTGCTGTGAGCTGTGATGCCACAGGACTCTATCCAGGGTGACAGCTTGAGGCTCTGTCTCAAAAAAAAAAAAAAAAAAGTGTAGAACTTCAGGTAAAGATAGATCATTAGGGTCATTGGACAGAAGCATATTTGCATTGTTATTCGATTGGTTGTGTTTTTCCCTGCAGAGAATGACTAAAGTGAGTCACGGTCTGAGCCACAGAGGTAAGAATCGTTCTCTGCTTTAATAATGGCTCATGTTGCTTTGGTTTTCCTGTGTATTTGTGAACATGTGTGGGTATGTATTGCACATATGTGCCTTCATAAATTGAATGCAGCACACTGATTGAAGCCTGTGAAAAGGAAGAACATGAGCAAGCTCATCAAGGGAATTTACATTTTTCTTTTACAAGGAAGTCTTGAATTAGTTTAAGAAAGATCTTTTGCCTTTATTGTAATTGTACATAGAAGTCTCTTGACTTCATGTAAGACTCATTTTAATGAAGTGAGGTTAATAATTATTGTGCTCTGAAGCATTTCTTTTTAATAATGTACATTTAAAAAGGCAGAATGTCTTACTTAAATACTTAATTTTAACAAATGAAGTGTAAACATATTCTTCACTGCTGCAGACAGCTAGAGTTTGGTACTTAACTGTGAAATGTGCACATTTTCCCAGAGATATATTTCATAAGGACAAAAAATGTGCAAACATGTAATCATTATGTAAATATTGTGCTTATAATATTGCTATAGAAGGGGTGAATATTCTAAACGGAAGGGTAGATAGAAACACAGAATCTTGTGTAGAAGGGATTAGATTTGGAAAGTCCTTAGGCCAATTATTTCAGGGAGATAACTAGAATGTGACAATCACAGTATCTAACAGATACAGTATAACACAATGCAACATGACATAACACAACACAAGAAAAAATACATAGCACAACTTAATAGCATAACAGAACATAACACAACAAAATAGAGTTTGAAGACGAAGACACATTATAAGAGGACTCTTTTCATGTCAAGTAGAAGAGAGAGGGAGAGAGAGAGTATACATGTTTGTGAGCTGTGTGTCTGAGCCTGGATATATATAACAGATAGATAGACAGCTGTAATGCATATACCTACACAACCTGCCAGCAGGACTTTTGACCAATGCCAAAGCCAGGGTTATTTCCTGCAGTCCACGAGGTGGGGTAAAAAATGGAAGGGACATATTGTTTTTCACATATGAGAACACAGCATTACTATCCTCTGGCTGAGAAGCAACAAGGCGTCATCTTGTAGGCAAAGATCTCTCAGCAGCCAACCCCTTGATATTAGACTTCCCAGACTCCTGAATCCATGTATTTATAACATAATTATATGTAATATAATGTTATATTACATACAATACATATTATGTATGCACATAATATGCTAGATTTTATTAAATTGTTTACATTGATGTTTATCAATGTTATTGGTTCATAGTTTTGTTTTCTTGTAATTTTCCTGTCTAGTTTTTATAGAAAAGTAAATTGTCTCAAAGAAAGAGATTGAGAGACTTTACTGCTAAAACCATCCTGGACTGTAAATTTTTTGTGGGAAGATTTTTAAGTACTATTGTAAACTTTTATATTCATAAAGGGAGTTTAGGTTGTCTAGTTCCAGTTTAGTAAACTTCAGTAATTTTCATTTTTTAAGGAATTTTCTCATTTAATCTAGCTTGTCAAATTAATTTCCATAACATTGCTTATAGCTTTCACATATTATCCCTCTAACAGTCTGTGGTAATGTCACCTCTCTCATTCCTGATGCCAAGAATTCATTTCTTTCATCTTTTTTCCTTGAAAATTTTGGCTAGTGATTTATCAATTTTATTGATCATCTCAAAGATTCAGCTTTCATTCTAACAGTTTTCTCTATTATTCTTTTCCCCCATTTTATTTGCTTCTATTCTAACCTTTCTTTCTTCTAATTTCTTTTTTCTCACTAAACTTTATTTTAATGAATCTCGAAATTCTGTGACAGATTTTTTCCATTAAAAAGTACTGTATTTCAAAACTAATAACTAAAACTGCCTCACAAAAGGAAATAAGTGTCCCACAAAACCTTCTCCTTTACTTGTGAAGGTTTTATGATGCAGTGTTATCATTAATCAGTCCTTTAAAATTAAACTTAAGTGGCCAGTTGAAACAGTTTTGAGTCCGTTCTTCCACCAGTGATTGGGACTGGGGTGGCAGGTATTAGAGATAACATTCATTCAGGTTTCTGAGCTTTCTGGGCAGTTGGTGACCTTGCCAGCTCCAGCAGCCTTCTTATCCACTGCTTTGATGACACCCACAGCAACTGTCGTCTCAAGTCATGAACAACAAAATGATCCAGAAGAGGATAGTCTGAGAAGCTCTCAACACACACAGGTTTGTCAGGAACCATACTGATGAGGACAGCATCACCAGATTTCAGGTGTTTAGGACCATCTTCCAGCTTCTTACCAGAGCAGTGATCAGTCATTTCCTTCAGTTAAACAAACTTGCAGGCATTGTGAGCTGGGTGACAATCCAGTACAGGACCATAGGCAACAGTAATTTATCCTGGATGGTTCAGGATAACCACCTGAGCAGTGAAGCCAGCTGCTTTCCTTTGGCGGGTCAGTTTTGCTGTCACTAGCAATGCTGCCACAATGAACATCTTTAACAAGCCCACATTGTCCCTTCATGAGAGCTTCACTAGTAACTTCCTGGTACTTTTCAACTGGAGCAAAGTTTGAGAAAGTTTGAGACTGGAGCAAGTTTGAGAATACTAGTCTCTGCTCAGCCCACAGGGACAGTAGCAATACCACCAACTCTGTAGACATTCTGCACAGGCAGACACAAGGGCTTGTTAGTTGGAAGAGTTGGTAGCAGAATGCAATCCAGAGCTTTGAGCAGCATGGTTCCACTGGCATTGCCATCTTTCCTGCTTACTTTGTATCCCTGAAACTAAAGCATGTTAGCATTTAGCTCCAACATGTTGTCACCATTCCAGCCAGAAATTGGCACAATGTGACTGTGTCAGGGTTGTAGCAATTTTTTTAATATAAGTGCTGACTGCTTTAATGATTTCCTCATATCTCTTCTTGCTATAGAGCGACTCAGTGCAATCCATTTTGTTAGCACCAACAATTAGTTATTTCACACCCAGTATGTAAGGCCGAAGTTCTGGTCTGCTCGTTCTTTGAGATATCAGCTTCAAATTCACCAACACCAGCAGCAACTATCAGGACAGCACAGTCAGCCTGAGATGGGTTGTAATCATGTTCTTGATAAAGTCCTGGTATCCTGGGGCATCAGTGATAGCTACTTAATATTTCCTGGTCTCAAATTTCCAGGGAGATCTCAATGGTAATACCATGCTCACATTCAGCCTTGAGTTTATCCAAGACCCAGGCATACGTGAGGAGGCCGTTTCCCATTTCAGCAGCTTCCTCATCAAATTTTTCTATAGTTCTCTTGTCAATGCCATCACATTTGTAGACCAGATAGCCATTACTAGTGGACTTGCCCAAATCTATGTGTCTAATGATAATGATGTTGATATGAGTCTTTTTCTTTCCCATTTTGAATTGTATGGCAAGTTTTCACAACACCTATGTTCTGATGGCAAATCTGGTGTGAAAAAGCTCTTTCGTCTACCATTTTTCTTTGTTTTTGTTTTTCTTTTTTCTAGTTGAAGTTGATGTCATTGTGTTGTGACTTTTTCTCTTTTCTAATAGGCAGACAACATTACTTTTCTTTTGTTAGCTATAAAATTTTAGCTCTACAGCTCCTGCAAAATCACTTAAACTCTATGTGTCTGTATTCCCTTATCTGTCTAGTGAGAAAAATAATATTTGTCTGATCAAACTCACAAATTTGCCTGGTCAACTTTCAAGAAGCAAGTTATGATGTTATATGGCAAAAAAAAGAGAGAGAGATTAAATACTATTAAGGGTTAAACAAGCATATGGTGTTATTTTATTTGATCATTTCTCACAAGTCTAAACTGCCTAAATAACATAAAATTTTCATAAAATTAAATTAAGGACAAGATTTTCTACCTTTTTTTCCCATGCATTTTGCTCTGTGGAAAACCTCTAGATGTAGCATCTTTCTCAGATAGGATGCATAGGAGAAAATATTGGTATGTCTCTTTCTTTTAAAAAAGTGTGTACATTTACCTTTTCAGAAGTCAGATTTATATTGTGTGAAGAAACCATCCCTCCTCCTTGCCTTTTGAAGTGATTTTAGGAGCAGGTGGCAGAGTTTTAGTGGGAGTCTCTCTCCCCTAAAGGCAGGTCTGGTATTGATCAGCACTGCAATGAATGCGCTGCTCTCGACAATCCTCTATATTGATTATCTGCCCACTTCACCAATTAAAGCAGGCAGAGAGTTATATGTTTTACCTTAGGGTTCAGTTTTAGACCAGGAAACTATGCTTTCTTTTAAATTTTTCTTTGATCCAGAATCCAGATCCCCTCAGGGCTTTCCCTTCATTGCCTCTGAAAGCATGGAGTTTTTGTTATAGAAGATTTTCAAATGCCTTTGTTGATCGGCAAATAAGGAGAATGAGAAGAAATTGAATTACATTCATGGACAGGTCTAACGAAATCTTGAAAGAGACTGGAGAAAATTTATCCCCCAAAAGTTAAAAATAAATAAAAATATCCCACATGTAGCAGCCCTACATTAAAAGATAGAAGTAAACCCAAATTTCTTAACAAATATTTATTAAGTGACAGCTGCATACTGTCCAGGCAGTAGTCACATTACCAAGAACACAGTGGTGGCCAAGATGAGCATGATATTTTATAAAACTTGTACCCTCAGTCTTCCACATAATAAAGTTAATCCTTTTGCTTGAATTTGATGCTTTTGTCTATGTAGCAACTTGCCTGAGAATCACTGATATACTTGAATAGTTTCTCATTTTGCCTCCAAAAAGAATTGTTTGTTCATTTACTCTGAAAAGTATGGGAACATAAAAAGAAAAGACAGAATTCTTTCTGTCAAGGAAGTCATTTAAGAAGAGAGACTCACTATGCACAGTCCAAAATTAATGACTCAGAAACCTGCTACCAACATGAAATAAAAGTAATGTGTGTCCAGCTAGGTGTACAGTGGCTTTTTGATCCCAGAATTATCCTGGGGCAGGCTGGAAGTCATCTTCAAGTGATAATAAGACAAGTGAATCTGTTAGGTATTAAAGTTCCAGCCATGAGACATTCCCCTGCCAATAAATTGTTGGGTTAGCAGAGAAATTGTTAAATTATTGTGTGAGAGATAGACTGTTCATCTTACTTCTGGGTCCTCATGTCAGGAAGATTGTCTGTCCCTATTGCAGGCTGTCCTCAGTCATAAGACCAAAAATATTTTAATTTCAATATGAGTTCCATATTCTTTCATGGCATCATTTCCAACAAGTCTTTACTCATAATCTCTTTCTATATGGTAAATCTGGAGCTTCATCTAAAGAGTTCCCAAATTCTCCTATGGATCTTCTTTCATCATCTCCCCTTTACAACAAAATAAGATATGCTACCCTTTCAAAACTGAAATGTATTATGGGTTTCTCTTCAGAGTAGACAGGTAATATTTTGCATCCTTTCCTGACGAAAACCTCCTCTTCTCACTTCTGGATAAGCATCTAGAACCAAGAACTAAGATCCTAGAACCAAGTCTTTGAGGACTCAGCTCTGGTGGTTTAATTTCTGGTTGTACAATGTACATTGAAAGTTTATGGATTTAATTGCTACTCAGAGAGCTAGAGTGGATTAGAACTGAAACTTGGAGAATACTCAAGTGGCAATGTGTTTCACTGAGTTTATTCTAGGCAGAAATACTAGAAATAACTTCTACTCCTTAATGTTCATCACTAGGGGATGAACATTAGATGAGCATAATTAGAGTGGATACATGAATCAACTCCTCATACGGCCATAACAAAAAGCAGAATCAAGGAACATCCACTTTGTTTATGATCCCTTATAAGAATAGAGAAAAAAACTAAACCTTCTCTGAATTCCGTTCCTTTCCAAATTCATAAATTGAAACCATAAAACTTGCAACCCTATCTAGAAATGAGTTTTCAGAATTAATTAAGGTTGATAAGGAAACAAGTTTTGATTAAAATCATTGCAAGCAGAGGAAGAACCTGTGTGCACTTTCTTTCTCCGTCTAATGTGCGGACACAGAGGGTTGTCATCTGAATGTCTTCAAAAGGACCTGACTCAGCACCTTGATGGTAGGATTTTATATTAGCTAGAGTTTACCAGAGAGATGGAAGCAATAGGACAGGAGTAAATATAAAAATACAAATATAGATGTAGATATGTGAGAGGTGATTTATTTGGAGAATTGGTTCACAACATTATGTAAGCTAAGAAGTCTCATGACTGGGTGTCTGCAAACTGAAGAATCATAGGAACTGGTATCATGTCTCAGTCCAAATCTCAATGCTTCAAAACCCAAAATACGTTTTAGTCTGAGGTCAAAAACTCGAGAGTCCAAGAGGTTGCCAATACAAGTTCCAGAGGCCAAAGGCAGAGAAATTGGAGCTCTGACATCCAAAGGGAGGAGAATAAGGGTGCCTTAGTTAGGTCACCAGCATATTGGAGGCTGTCACCCATATTGAGGGAAGATGTTTTCCACTCAGTCTGCCCTCTCATCTGCCACTCTTCTCTGGAAACACCTGAATATGCACATCTAGAAATAAGGCTTTAGTCATTATCTAGGTGACCCTTAGTCCAGTCGAACTGACACCCCAAAACTATCAAAACTCTTAAACCATTCACATTAATTGAGAGAATTGATAAGCCTGGTTGTGTTCTGGGTGTCATGATTTTCGGATGTCCAGTGGGCATTTTTAACCTTTCGCCACTGTAGAAGTTAGGTTTTGGTCAAAAATTTCTGGGTGAGTTTACTTTAGAGGTAGAGCATTGGGCTAGTTGTTGTGGAGGATGGGTCTGAGGATATCCTGGAGAGCTGGTTTAGTTATGGCAAATTTCTTCAACATGTAGTATGCTAAAACTCAGGAGGCCATGACTGTTTCCTTCTAGACAGACAAACTGTGCTGCACTTCCATTGAAGGTCAGCCCTACAGTGTTATGGGTGAGGGCAGGAGGGGAGAAGGGAAGTCTGCAGGTAGAAGGATGGATGTGAGAACTGTCACCCCCTCACCCAAGATACACGTCTCCTCTGTCCCCAGATCCTCACACTCATCTCTGTGTTTTATCCTTGCCAGATTTCAGATTTGGGCTTTGACCTAATGATATCTGCTGAGTGTGTGAGATTAAGGTACATGGGGTCTTCACAAAGGCCACATGAACATTTAACTCTTCGGTTCTTGTCTCTGACTTCATCACTTAATCTAGCCCGTGGGACATTTCATAAAGTGTGATTACAATGTCAAACTTTATCTGTGCCCTTAGGAGGCAAGGGACAGTTAAGAAATCTCTTCCTCCCTTTGTTTTTCATAGAAGGTTAATAGCAAAGGACCATACTACCTACACACACTCCCAGATAAGACCAACCTCCACCTTTGCCCATGACTGGCTTGTTCACCTACCTTTATAAAACTGCAAGCCTAGCTCTTTTTCCTTAAAATGTTACTCATCAATAAACTTTCTCCATATTGCAACAGCCTGAATAGAACCATCTCTTTAATTGTCTGGCATATGCCATACTTTTCACTGGCTACCAAGGCAGATTGACTATGATTTACCATGTATTTCTTAATGCCTAGTTTTATGACATACATCATATGCCTTCAGTCATTCCAGGCTCTGGATTTTGATTTTAAAGGGAAAACCCTTCAAAATCATTTCTTTCATACAAAAATCTGTGCCAAGAATTTAAACATCTATTCAAAACTCAAAAGAAAAGCATTGAGTCTCCTTTTTTTTTATGTCTGTTGTTAGTACTCTAACTGCAGGGAATAGGGTTTATAATGCCATCACAGTTGCACAAAAGAATGAGTAATGAATAAGAATAAGCAAAGGATAATATTTTTAAAATATGTCCTATCATTATGATGTAATATATATGAAGCACTTAGTTTCTGGTATATAAGGGGTACCGAATAAATTGAACTTTTATTATTATCATGACCATTATTATCATCTTTGTAATATCTTTTAGTCATGGGAGAGTTTTAGAGAATTTGGTTTCAGTAATAGTCTCTCTCAATACTTTTTTCTTTTCTTTATTTTTGAAACTTATCCTAAGAGCTTGGACCATAAACTGATATGATCACTTAAAAGGGTTTGGCACCTCTTGAAATAAAAGAGAGATATTTTTAAAAGTGCAACTATAATCTTCCCAGTGCTTTTGGTTTATCCTCAAAAAGAATAATGGAAAAAAGAAAAAGAAGGATTATAGCTCAGGGAGATATAATACCACCTTGGAAAGGAATTATGAAAACTATAATTTGCAAGTTTTAGACCTTTTAAAAAATCATAAATAGGGTGGTGCCTGTGGTTCAAAGGAGTAGGGTGCTGGCCCTATATGCTAGAGGTGGTGGATTCAAACCCAGCTCCAGCCAAAAACTGCAAAAAAAAAAAAAAAAAAAAATCGTAAATAAAGCTTTTATTATAGTCTCTAGTTTACAAATAAAATCTGGAGGAAATTATTATTGAAGTAAGAACTAGAATTTGTGCATTGTTTGATACAATCTGAGAAATTAAAAATCTATTTAGACAATGGATAAGACCATTGGGCCAAAAAAATGACTTATAGAATATTATATTATGTTGAAGCCTGATCTAGAACTTAAGAAAGATAATCACATCACTAAATAGTAATAATTTAAATATCACAAGTTTGCATAACCTATCATATAAAAATGAAATTTTTAAGTGACATTTTACTGGATTTAACTTCATTTAATTACACAAGATTGCAATGAAATTAAAATAGAGAGTTAAAAAGAAAACAATACTATAATATTAAAATAGACTTAATTGATATTCTCTTCTGGAAGTTCTTTGTTTTTAATGTGAAAGATTTAATTCCTTATAAGGGTTTATAATATAATATATGCATCAAGAGACAACTGTGAATTATCTCACAGGGGTGTCCAAACCACAAGGCTTCTATGCACCACATTGGAAGAACAGTTGTCTTGGGCCACACGATAAATACACACTCAAGAAAGCTGGTGATCCAAAACAACAACAACAACAAAGACAAAAGATCCATGCACTATTTTTATGGTATCTGCCAATGCAGATCAGCAAAAAAGTCTTCATATAATCCACATGGAGCCCACCCCAGGTTGGACTCTTCTGGTAAAGCAAAATTTTGAAGTTAATCTGATTCACTTCTTTAAGAGCTATTTTATAACTCTGTAATTTGTGCATAACTGAGAGCAAAGAAAAATGAGTATTGTTTATAAACGTGCAAATACATTCTGTTCAGTGGAGGTTCACTATTTTCTTTCTCCCATGGAAAAGTCACTTCCATTTATTTATAAATTAATTTCAACAGTTTTTCTATCCTAAAAATAATATATCTTTGACTCTTTTCTGAATCATTTTCAAAGTGTGTTCATTTTCCTTAACTAATAAATTAAATAAAAATCTTTAGCCTGTATTAATTTTATATCTTTATGACAGTCGCGATTTTATTTACTTTTGGTAATCATCCTTAAACATTCAATCTTGCATGCACCTGTTAAATACATACCCTGTGTGTGGAAATAAGTGCCATGCTGGAAACTGACGGGGATAAAGACCTGAATTGCAAATGTGCCTTATGTAAGCAACTGAGAACGTAACATACTCGAGAAATTGAAGATGTTCTAGTAGTTACATTACAAAAGAGAAGTTGATGAACTAGGAGTTTACTAAAGCACTACAAGAAGACATAGAAGTACAATCAAGGTAAAGTTGACACATGTAAACACGCTTCTTGGATAACGTAGCTTTTGCATGTGGGTCTTGGAAGGTGAGTAGGACTTCAGTAGGTAATTAGAGAAAAGACCTACTTTGGTGACAAAAGCAATGAGTGTAAGGTCTAGACTGTGGGGGGAGCAGAAAGGACAACTAGTCTCTTCTTCCCTCATGAAAAAATATTCTCATTTTGACACCACTTTCCTATAGCTTACAATGAACTGTCTTGCACTAGCTTGAGATATGGAAATAATTAATTCAACAAGTGTTTTAACCAATAACTTTGTTACATATTTGTCTCTAAAAACCAATGTTTCACGATCTTGGGACTATTGATGTTTTGGGCAGGTTAATCTTTGTAGTGGGAACTGTTCTGTGAATTATAATTTTTTTTTTAAATTTCAGATTAATATGAGGGTACAAATGATTAGGTTACATTGTGTTTCTTAGGTAAAGTTCAAGTTGTAGTTGTGCCCTTCACCCAGGGGGTGTGCTATATACCTTTATACTGTGCACCTTAGGTGAGAGTTTACCAATTAACCTCTCTCCTTCCTTCTCCTTTTCCTCTCCTTCCTCTACTCCCATTTGAATTCAGTTGTGTTTTTCATGTGGGTGTGTGGTTGATTATCTATTAGTTTTATACTAGTAGTGAGTACATTGGATACTTGCTTTTCCATTCTTGTGATACTTTACTATATGTGCTTCAACTCCATCCGGGGAAATATTTACCCACATTCTTCTTAGTAAAGTTTCACATTATAAAGTATTCGACAGCATTCCTGAATACTACTACTATTCCAGCAACCCACTAGACACTAGTTTCACTGCACCCTGAGTTGGGGCAACATTGCCTCTGGTTGAGATGCATTACTATAGATTCTTCATATTCTTGAATTAAACACTAATCTTATAGCCCATCCCACTTTAGCCCGATTTCTTACATATTCATTCTCTGTTACAGTTAATGAAATTACTGATTCAGCAAGTCTCAAAGATTCAAAACTCCCAAGTCACATAACACCACTTCCTTACTTCTAAATCTCACCCCCGAGAAACCCTGTTGATCTGCCATTAGCGCCATCGCTCTAACCTGTTCACCTCTTTCCACCTGCATTCACACCGCTTCAGCTCGATTTATTGGTTTCCGCCTAGATGCTTTCAATAAGCTCTGTCCTGAATTTTATGCCTCTCTTCTACTTTTACTTTAGTTTATTATTTCCCAGCTGCCAGATTTATACTCTGAACAATTCAAATTTCATAAAACTACACAAATTTAAAATTTAGAAAAAAGAAAACAAAGATGGTATATTGACTGCCAATTCCTGGGGTGGAGGGGAACCCACAAAATTAATTTCACGATAAGGTAAGCCCAGTTTCTTACATGGTGCAGCAGTAACGGAGATTACAACTTTGACAGTCTTAGAAGTTTCTCAAAAAAAGAGAGGTCAAGAGCATAATATGTGTAAAATTTAACAGGGTTAAAATTGGCTTAATGGATCATCCATCCAGGAATCTGATTGAGATCAAGCAAAGTCGATGGTACAGTACTTTAAGATTCGTGGATCTAGGAAATAAATATGTTAAAGTGACTTGTACTGGTGTAAACACTTGCTGAATGAGCCTAGTGCTCAGAAAAGTTACAATTTACACTAGTGGATGCAGGTTTTTCAGATAAATAGATTTTCAGGAAGTTCTTGAAGCAAACAGTAAAGTTTCTTACAACTCACTTTCTCTGGATAAGAATTTCCTAAAACAACGAGTCATATTTATATGGTTGGCCGTAAAATGGTTGTTATAGATGGTTTCATGTGTTCTTATATGACCTGTGAAACTTGTAGCAAGTGAGACAATCTAGCCCTTTTCAAATTTTCATCAACATATACAGATGCCTAGATGGCTCGCTCCTCTTCCAGCCACAATAAAACTGTTGTTCCATACCCACATACTTACTGATCTCCCTGTCTTTTCAGAAGGGAGAGAGATAGAGAGATGGATACACAGAGAGGAAAAGAGAGAGAGTGAGAGAGAGAGAGAAAGAGATTATGCCATTTTAAAACTTTCTCAAAAGGCAATCAGTGTAATCTGGTTTCTTGTATCCTCAATGAATCCCCAACAATTAAAAAAAAAAAAAACTTTCTCAAAAGGCTATTTTACATCATGTCACTCATTTTCAAAGCAACTCATTCCTTAGAGGTAGGAATTATTGTTCTTTTTTCAGATGAGAATATTAAAGTAGAGACTGAGATTTTCATGTAAATTTTTCATTGAAAACATTGGACTAGACCCCAGTCAATTTGATCCCAGGCCCAAGTTCTTTATAGCATTATACATTCTTATTTGTTCCTTACATGAATTCTTTAAAGGAAACAGGACATCTTTTATTCTTTGCTTCTAAGACACTTGACCCTTTTAAATATTATAGCAGTTAGCATTTAGATAGGCCAAAAGTTTTAACATAGCAAGATACCACCCACGTCCATATGTGTATGTGAATGGGTGTGCGCAAATTCATGAGAGAGATAGTATACATTTATTTTTTCATCTGAAATGCACAAAAATATAACTGTGTGTTGCAAAGTGGAACCTATTATTTAAAATGAACAATTTATGACATACCTAACACCTAAGATATTTCTAGATATATCTGACATATAAATAATGGTGCCTTAAATATATTTTCTTACAGGAAAATAGTTTAGGTACATAAAGGAGCTAGGTAAGTAAAATTAGTAATGGTTGGCAGTAGAGTACAGCAAATTATACCAATTTGATCCTATTTTATTCGTATGTCAACAGTTTCTGTCCTAAAACCTATACATAAGGAGAATGCAATAAGTATCATTTTTAGCAGCAGCAACAAATAATAGAATACTATTATTCTTATTTATTACATTCAAGCAAACAGAATAACACTATTCCATTTTATACATAATTTAAATTAAGTTATATTTGAAGCCAGAATAAGTTATTCCATTAAAAAATTTTCTCTGGGTCAAAGATATATCTGGATCAGGATTTTGAAAGACAAAGTCCAAAGATTATTGAAGAAAGAGCAAACTGTTATTGGCCTCCTTGTTCTTCTCCCTCATGCCTTCTTTCCCCATCTCTGATTTGGGAAGGTCCCTGTAGGGAAGGGTACGGTTTAGTATGGAGGGATGTACGAGTGGCCATTGCCAGAGACTATGTCTGACCTGCACAGAATACACCTCTCTCCAGTGCAAGGCTAGATTACAAGGACTATGAATTTTTACAAGGAGTTACTGTGATGTGAAAACCTGAAAGCCTGCTTCCAAATGGCTAGTTCTGAACAAGTCTGTTGATGTTTATGGTACATAAAAAGAATTATTAAGATGAAACCCAGATGAGGATAAAAAGAATGGGGAGGAATCAGATCAAATATTTTGATAGAAAAACAAAATTAAAAACCCAAAGGGTGTGGGAATGACAGGGGTAGAAATCCAAACATAGAAATAGGAGACTTAAAATAAATTGATACAATCAGGGAAAAATAAACGAAATTGTTGGGCCAACTAGAAATAAAGTACTAAAATTGGAGCCATGTGTGTGACAAAGGAGAGGATGACATATAAAGCATTACAGAAATACGACTTACTCCTCAGCATGATGAACTATTCATCAGAGATGAGGAGAGGGCTCCCACATCAGCAAAACGAAGATTAAAAAATGGGACGAATGTCTGCCATATTTAAATGCAGTATTTAGTGGCTCCAGAAATGCAAAGACCTGCTTTCTAAAATGCTGTCAGTCATTTGGCCATGGGTCACAGAGAATGATTCAAGGAACAATGTACAATGAAGAAAGAAAGGAAAGACTGATGGACAAAAAAACTGTAATTATGTGGAATTTCAACATCTCTTTAAAATTAAGTGTTGGTCCTTTGAGTCACAGATCAGTAATGATGGGTATGAAGAGCCGGGCAAGTGAGTATAATTACCTAAGCCAAGACATCACGTATTTGAATTCTCTTCTGTCTTGACCTAGCCTTACCCCATAACCAATGTAACTTCACTCATTTTTATTTGTTTAGGATTGAAAATACTCATGCCTCAAAGGTTAAGGTTAAATGAGTTTTGATGATCTATGAATGAATAAAATTTGATTAAAATCCTTTTTTTCTTAGAATTCAACAGGGAAGACAGATTAAGATAAATAGTTTAGAAATTATGGGAAAATGTTGCCTCTTAGGGAAGAAGGGCAAATGGCCAAAAAAGGCAAACAATGAAACAAAGGTAAGTGTCACAGCTGTAGTAGCCTCATTAATATTAAAAATCAACAATGTTATAAAAACCCAACATACATATGTGAATATATTATTTGATAAGGACTAGGATAATAATTTTTAAAATAAATAGCAAGATACGATGTAAACAAGAAAAAATATACAAAATGTGGATGAACTCGATAGACCAGCAAAAGAAAATTTTCAGATTTATTTTTCTGTGTCATTATAGTGGTAACCAGTAAGGAATCCACACTGCTCAAAATGAGGACCAAGAAGAAATTGTACCTCTCAGAAAAAACACGATTTAAATAAAATACCCTTTTGTGCTTCTGTCCTTGTACTTACAGTATTCTGTAAGTTATTAAGTTATTAAGTTACTAAGAATCATTATCCATTCTCGGCTTGGCGCCTGTGGCTCCTGTGGCCACATACACCTGAGCTGGTGGGTTTGAATCCAGCCCCGGCCCGCCAAACAACAATGACGGCTGCAACCAAAAAATAGCCGTTGTGGCGGGCACCAGTAGTCCCAGCTACTTGGGAGGTGGAGGCAGAAGAATCGCTTGAGCCCAGGAGTTGGAGGTTGCTGTGAGCTGTGATGCCACAGCATTCTACCCAGGGTGACAGCTTGAGGCTCTGTCTCAAAAAAAAAAAAAAAAAAAAAAAGAATCATCATCCATTCTCTTTGGCCACTGATCACAAGGATCTCTTTATGCTTTACTTCCCCAAGGGAAACTTGGGGGTCATGCCTGCAATAGACCAGCAAGGAAAGAGGTAGAAATTAAATGTAAACTTTCTTTTTGATGTCAGAATTTATCTCCACCTATGAAATATAACAATCATTGAGAAGTCACTCTTAATTAAATAGATAAAATTTCACTACATAGCTATGTATTCTGAGACATCCTTCTGCCGTTATACTGTAGAATAGTCATATCTATTATTATTGTTATATAAACCACAAAGAAAATTGGGAAAATTTACCCCAGACAAAATATAATTTGAAGGCCTCTACTCAATTGGTCTTTTCAGAATATTTTGAGAAAATAAAAAATGTATTGCACAAATTAACCATCATCTCTTTGAGGAAGATCCCTGAGAGTGAACGGAGAACGGACATGAGGATATATCCTGATGCTGATGGTAAGAATGTCTTCCTTGGTGGAAGATCACAGTGTGCTAACAGCTGTACTTCATCAGTTACATGCACTAGGGATAATCCTTATAACAATCTTCAAAAGAAATTTTCCTTTATCTCATTTTGAAAATTAGACAAGTGAGTTTCAAAGAGGTTGAAGAACTTTCTCAAAGCTCAAATGCAAATCTATTTCTGATTACACTGAGGAAGTGTGTGTTCACATAATAATCAGAAAAATCATTGTTTATAAAATGTGTGGCCATCATAGGAATGATAAAATTCTTCTGTGGGTTTGGCTACTAAACTATTGCCTGTTTGGTGAAAAGGGTGAACATATTATTAATGAGCTCAAATAATATGATATTATGTATAGAAAACCCCCCAAACTCCCCCCCCAATACGTTAAAGCCTATAAATGAATTTAGTAAAGTTACAGGATACAAACTCAATGTACAAAAATCAGCTGTGTTTTTATACACAATCAACTGACAGGTGGAGAAATTAAGAAGCAATCCCAGGCTCGGCACCTGTAGCTCAGCTGCTAGGGTGCCAGCCACATACACTGGAGCTGGCGGGTTTGAATCCAGCGTGGGCCTGTCAAACAATGACAACTACAACCAAAATATATCCAGGTGTTGTGGCAGGTGCCTATAGTCCCAGCTACCTGGGAGGCTGAGGCAAGAGAATTGCTTAAGCCCAAGAGTTTGACGTTGCTGTGAGCTGTGAAGCCACAGAACTCTACCCAGGGTAACAAAGTGAGACTCTGTCTCAAAAAAAAAAAAAAGCAATCCCATCTACAATAGCATCAAAAATAATTACTTAGAGGAGTAAATTTAACCATCAGGTGAAAGATCTGTACACTGAAGATTGTAATGAAAGAAGTTAAGGAAGACACAAATAAATAGAAAGATATCGGTGTTCATGAAACAGAAAACTCAATGTTGTCAAAATAGTCTTACTATCCAAAGTCCTATATGGATTCAATACAATCCCTATCAAAATTTTAATGACATTTTTCATATACATAGAAAAAAATTATAAAAGTCTTATGGAACTACCAATAAACCAAATAGCCAAAGCAAAATTCAGCAAGAAGATCAA
This sequence comes from Perodicticus potto, assembly GCA_963574655.1. NCBI lineage: Eukaryota > Metazoa > Chordata > Mammalia > Primates > Lorisidae > Perodicticus > Perodicticus potto. The sequence goes on along the minus strand of CAUYRH010114987.1, from coordinate 17,067 downwards.
AGCTGTTGGCATCACGTTACCTCATTTTAAAATATACTAATAAACTACTGCAATCAAAATAGCATGATGCTGGCATAAAAAGCAGCATATAAACTAATGAAACAGAAGAGAGAGCTGAGAAAGAAATCCATACATGTCTATTCAGTTGATTTTAGGCATAGGAATACATAATGGGAAAAGGACAATCTTTAATCAAGGCTGTTAGGAGAATTGAATAAGCACGTTCTTATAATTTTCTGTTGCACTAGTTTCCATTTTGAGTGTAAGTTGGAGTTTGGCATACCAAAAATAAGACTTATTACCTTTGACAGTTTCTAATTCTTCAACTCTTCCCACTTCCTCAAGGAGGTCAACCCAGATATGTACCTTAAAAAACTGTCTCCTGGGGACCCCCTTACGATAGGGCATCCAGATACAACTTCACTAGCCTTATTTACTCCCACACCTCACAAGAACTGCACAAATTTGGGGCAGTAAGACCCCTGCTGTCACAACATGACTACGGAGAGCTTGTGTCTGCTAGCTTAGCCCACCAAGTAGAACTTCCATAGGAAAACTCCATATATAAATATATGGAGAAAGAGGGAGAGAGAACTTTCTATCTCTATCTCTATTTATCTCTATCTCCATCTCTATCTCTCTCATGACCCCACCTGCTGAGTTCCCTGCTGCTTCCTGGCCTCCTTTCAGCCCCTCTTCCCTCTGCAATCTGGAAGTAATGACACTGCTTCTGTTATTTTGTCTTTTTTTGTTGTGCTGTGACTTCTCTGTGACTCACCTGAACTTCTCTGTGACTCACTTGATCATCACACATGAACCTCCTCCCAGTCAGCTCTCTTCCAGAAAGTGGCAATCTCGGCTTGTGGCCACTTTCCACAGAGAGACAAAAGGCCAAATTAGAGGAAATCACAGTACACACAGAATATAATTGGTTCCTTATCCCCCACCATATATAAATATAAACTCAAAATGAATTACATAAGCCCAGAAACTGAATTTATTTGGAAAAAAAACATGAGGAAGAATGTTCTTGACATTGGTTTTGGTAAAAGATTTTTGGATATGACCCTAACTGTACAAAAATAAAAGCAAGAATAGACAACGAGTTTGAATCAAACTAAAAAGCTTTTTCAAAGTAAAAAAAAAAAAATCAGCAGACTGTATACGAAAATGTATTTTCAAGACATACCTCTGAAAGGAGTTCAGGATAGTCAAAATATATAAGAAACTCAAGCAATTTAACAACAGGAAAACAACTGATTTAAATAAATAGGTAAAGGTTTTAAATAGACATTCCTCAAAAGAAGACATATAAATGTCCACAAATATTATGGAAAAATGTTCAATGTCACTAATTATCAGTGATACACATGATACATCATTTCATACCTGTCCAAATGGTTATTATGAAAAACACAAAACATAACAAGTCTTGGCAAATATGTGGAGAAAGGGATATATTATAAATTAGTACTATCATTATGAAAAACAGTATGGAGTTTCCTCACCAAATTAAAAAAAATAGAGCTATCAAACAATCCAGCAATCCTAATACTAGATATAAACAAAAAAATGAAATTTGTATGCCAATGAGTTATTTGCATTTCCATATTTATTGCAGTATTATTCACAATATCCAAGATATGGAATCAAAGTGAACAGATAAAAGAATAAAGAAAATGTAGTATATATACACAATGGGATGCCATCATATTAAGACTTAAAAAAGAATGAAATTCTATAATTTGTTGACAACAGAGATGAACCTGGAAGATAGTATGCTAAGTGAAATAAAATAAGCCAGGCACAAAAACACAAAAACTGGATAATCTTACCTATACTTATTCAAAAAAGTATAACTCACAGAAGCAGAAAGTATAATGGCGGCCGCAAAAAAGCCAGAGGTAAGTGGTGGTGGAGTTATCCAAAAGGTACAAAGTTTAAGTTAGATGAAAACTGAATGAATGAATTCTGTTACGGTAGTGACAATAGTTAATAATAATGTATTGTATCAAAATACTTGAAAACTGATAAAGGAGTATAACATAAATGTCCTTACCACACACAAAGTGATAATAAAAATGCAACGTGAAGGGTATGTCAATTAGCTTGAATGTGGTAATCACTTCACATTATATACATGTATCAAATCATCACATTGCATACTCTAAATATATACAATTTTTGCCAATTTTACATCAAAAAAGCTGGAAAAGAAATCTAACAATTAAGGTGATTCACTATTATGGTGGAAAATAGTTCCAGAAAATAGTTATTCGAGATTAGTAGGCTAATAGGATTGTTTCCAACCTGAAGTCATTTTTCACTTTCCAATAGATTATCTGAACGGTTTTAATTTTCACCTCACTGTCGTATCAGGAAAAGTTTACTACCATGTATGAAAAAGATAAGAACAAATGTTTGTTGAAATTAATACATGGGATAAAATTTCCAGTCCCCTTTCTTCCTCTTACTCTCTGTCTACTCCCTGAGTTCATTCTTATATGTAACTTGGAATGTTTTATTAATTTTAAAACTAATTAGATATCGATCTCAGAAAAAAGCATGTTAACTTTTATAATCTTAAAAAACACCATCACAGGGCAGCGCCTGTGGCTCAGTGGGTAGGGCGCTGGCCCCATATACCTAGGGTGGTGGGTTTGAACCCAGCCCCGGCCAAACTGCAACAAAAAATAGCCAGGTGTTGTGGCGGGTGCCCGTTGTCCCAGCTATTGAGAAGGCCGAGGCAAGAGAATTGCGTAAGCCCAGGAGTTGGAGGTTGATGTTAGCTATGACGCCATGATACTCTACCCAGGGTGACAAAGTGAGACTCTGTCTCAAAAAAAAAAAAAAAAAACAAAAGATCATCATCACCAAAAAAAGTATAAAAATTATTCCTCTAAAAATCCCCAAAATTTTATTTGATTGCTTACATTTATTCTAAACCTTAGTTTCCTGTACTCTCAAACTGAAAAGCATACCTATTGCATATACTTGCTTTGCCCCATTAAATGCACAGTTGTCTGTGTCTCATCAGAGAGGTGGTTGCCCTTCCGTGGTAGGTGATGTCATCCTTGGTGGACATTGCATATGGCTGTGGAAGGGTTTGGCAGCCCCAGCCATGAACGGCTTTCAGATATCAGATCAGTATGTGAACTAGTAGTGGGAACTGCTGGAAAAGCCTCTGTAGCTGGCAAATATTTTAATGATGCATGTTGTAAAATTGGAGCCAGCCAGCCTTTCATCTACCCTCAAAACCCCACAGTTCTAATGATAGCTAAGCCTTTTATTTTTCTTGAGCTAAAGCACAGAATATAAGAAGATAGCCACTAAATAAGGGGCTCATTTTATATGAATGCTGAAAGGAAAATGACATAAAGCCAATCTGGGATATAACTGCATTTTCAACATTGCTTAAAATGGACCAGGGCACATGGATGTTATAGCAACGATCAGAGCCATATATATTCCATGCTGATTCTAAGATCTTGGGCTTTTACCAAAAGCTCAAAAGATTAATTTACTTACTTCACAGCTTGCACAGCTGTTATTTGAGAATAACTGGGCTTCTTAAAAAAAAAATCAAGTACTGGCCATTTAGAATATTTATATAAAACCAAAATGAAAGATTTCTGACTGGGATGCGGGCAGCATGGAGTGTTTTGTGAAGAATCACATCAGCTATTCAACATGTCTACCCCTCCACTGCATATGAGATCTCTCACCTTTATAGGTAACCACATGCTTCTGACAGGGTGTTTAATCAACCAGGGAACAAAGGAACTGCCCCAATGTTATGGAAAGAATATTTAAGTTTTATTGTCTAGGAATTATTCTGTGCATTTTTAAGCACACAAAGAACTAAGAGAACTATAAAAATTGTCACATCTCTCACATGAAAACAGAATGAACTCACTGCATTTTTAGCCAAGCAAGTGAATGATTTGGGGAACGTGTGCGCTGTCATTTCATCCCTTTATTTATAGCATTCAAGAGAAAAGAACAATGCATCTATGCACATAAGGAAAGTCTCAAAAATTCCATCCTTGCAATTCCTTTTCTGCCCACAAGTAAAGAAGCATATGAGCTGTGTAACTTAACAGCACACATGACAAAAGAGATTTCTGATCACCCTTTGGAAGCTCTTACCACCTATTTATTTTTATTGTACACATATAGGGCTTCCCCTTGCTTTCTGTTAGTCACCATGTCTGATAGAAAACATGTAAGCATAATTAGCCCAATGATCTAGCATAAAGATCTATTTTCTCCTTGAGTATGTGTAATCAGGATGAATCCACTGTCACTGTGACCACCATCTTTGTAGATACATACAAAAGAATAGCCACAACTAAAACAACAGAGTCAGTCATCACATATAAAGTCCTCAGAGGCCAGGTGGAGGGTCTCACATCCTAGCCCTTTGAGAGGCCAAGGTGGGAGAATCCCTTGAGCTCAAGACCAGCCTGAACAAGAGTGAGATCACATCACTACAAGAAAATAGAAAAATCAGCCAGGCATTGTGGTGGGCACTTGTAGCCTCAGCTACTTGGGAGGCTGAGAGACAGAAGGATGGCTGGAGTCCAGGAGTTTGAGGGTACTGTGAGTTAGGCCGAGGCCATGGAGCTCTAGCCTGGGCAACGGAGTCTGATTCTGCCTCAATAAATAAATCACACAAAAAATAAAATCCTCATATATCTTCAACAAATATTATCTCCTTAGAAGTGGATTTAAAATACGACAGTTAGTGATTAAAAATGTGGGTTCTGGAGTTCAAATCTCTGTATTCAAATCCCAAAGCCTCTTAATAGCTACACGATAACTTCAACCTTGCCTCATTATGTTAAAAATTGAGATACTACTAGCAACTAGTGATGAGGTTATGAAAATATGTAAAATGGCTCTTAATAAGAGCTTAAGAAATATTAAATACTTATTCTATTAATAGTGACCCACAGACCTTGAGGCTACTATGCCTATTTGTGTGATACTCATTTTTCCTCATTCTGTTTTTAGTAAAGAAAAGATTCTGTAACTAGGGGTTCCTGGATGAGATTATTCTCAAATAAAATTCATGGTTAAAACACCATATCAAAGGTCAATTGTGATTATTCAAATGCTAATTAAACAATTTACCAAGTGTTTGGCTTTGCTGATGGAACATGTCTAGAGCATTTTTCCCTAAACTTTTAACCAAAAAATTCTAAAATGTGTAGCTCACTGCCTACCACCGTGCTACTCCTCTAGAAAATCTGATCGGGTAGGTTTGGGAAAGTACTCACATCTGCAGTTTGTAATATACACCAGTGAATCTTATTTTGTGGAGATGATTTGAAAATAAAACAAACCAGTTTGTTAGGAAAACGTTATAGAAAACAAAATGAGTCAACAACAAAGGCATCAAGAGAGTATTTTTCATGATTGTGGGTTGTTTATCTATTTTAAAAATAAATGTAAGATTCTATTTGATGCTTTAGCTTTTATCCGACCCCTTTGCTTCCATGACTGGGAAATCTATTAGCTTATATACCAAACATCAAAGGAACTCATGTATTCGGTGTAAGCAAATAGAATGATCAAACATTCATTTGATTTGGTCCTACATCCTCCCCTAGAATTATAAAACAAAAACCAGTTTTCTTTGGTGTAATGTTGGAGACAAAATCTGGGAAAACAAAATTCTTGCTTTGTTTGTATTTAAACTGTGCTGAGTAAAGTTATCTTTTTCAAGAAAAAATTACATTTAAGCACAAAAATCTCTAGCTTCCACAGTGTGTATTATTGAATCTAAGTATTTTTCTTTTCTTAAAAAATGGATTAGTTTTAAGATATTCTAGTTGTTAATAATCAGCTGTGTACTTTTTAAAAACCTAACAGGAAGTTTGTTTTCTTCAATCTGCATAGTTACGAAAGATTCAGAACAAGTGTTTAATACTCATACCATTATTTCAAGATACTTAACAAAAATTAAACATTGCAGAAACATCTTCAAAACAATAAGAAGTATTTGTTAAATTAATATTCACCTTTAACTCGGGCAATGTTTGTTCAGCTTCTATTGTGAAAAAATTTCTAAGTTGTTACTGAATATAAATCTAACTAAACAAGATAAACAACTAAATGCCACATGATAAATTATACCTAAATGGAGCGATGACCAATGTCCCCTAATGTTTCCTGGATCAAGGGTCAGAAAAGGTAACAAAAGTTGTTCTTTGAAAGATGAGTAGGAATTTTCAAGATGGGTATGAGAAATGGAGGGGTCTCAATGAGATCAGATATTTCACGGGGAAGGAACAGAGAAAGGAGAACATTAAAGATAATTGAGGAACTCAAAAAGAAAGAATGAGATTTGAAGCAAAATGGAGCTCTTAGAGAGTGGGAATAAAACATGGGAGATAAAACTAAACATCGTGTAGAAAGTGGTGAGGTCAGTGCCTAGAGGAGAATGAACAATATTTTTGAAAGCTCACTTAGGAAAATAGGAAAGAACTATATGGGATTCTAGTAAATGGTTACGATTGATAAGTAAACCTGATCATTTATTTGGCAGGGTTATGTATTTCATATAATATTTGATCATTTTCTATTTACGAAAAGCAAACAGATGAAAAATATCTTGTGGAAAATAATTTCATTTTCATAACAACAAAAATATAGAATAAAGACCATATGAAGAAATGATAGGCACATGAAAAAAACCTGTATAAATGAAAGGCTGTTGGTTTCAGATAGGAAGACTCACTAATGTAAAGCTGCTGGATTTTCCTAAATTAATCTACACATTTAGGCTGGTCTGGTGGCTCCTGCCTGTCATCTTAGCACTCTGAGAGGTCAAGTCAGGTGGATTGCTTCAGCTCAGGAGTTCCAGACTAGACTGAGCAAGTGGGACATCCCATCTTTACTAAAAATAGAGAAAACTAGCTGGGTAATGTAGAGGGAACCTGTAGTCCTAGCTACTCAGGAAGCTAAGGCAAGAGGATCACTTAAGTCCATGAGTTTGAGGTGCTATGAGCTAAGATGTCATGGTTCTCAACCTAGAGCGATGGAGTGAGGCTCTGTAAAAGAAAAAAAAATCCACACATTTAACATTCCTTCATAAAAACATTACTGTACTATATATTTTTAAATAAAAAAACACACTATCTGATTCTAAACAAATTTTGAAAATAAAAAAATATATATTAAGTGAGATCTAGTCTTAAAAGATAGTAAGGAATATTACATAATTAAGGCAATTAAAAATGCCTGATGAGACACCATAGGACGTAAGATATAAATTCAAATAAAATTTAACAAATCTGATATTGCACATCTGTAGGGAAGTCATGAGTAGTCAATAAACAGCAGCTATGTAGCCATCCTTTCCCCATTTCTTACTCTAAAATAAATTCTAATCATATCAAATTTTAACTGTTAAAAATTCAAAGAGTAAATTTAATGCAAAGTGTGGAAAAGATAAGAGGAAAATTTAAAAACTTTAAACACACGAAAAATTTCCATAGTGTTTAAAAACATATTGGAAAATTGGATAAATGCAGGCAGAAGAATAAAAGTAGGCTGCTATCTCTCCCCATAAACAAAACTTAACTCAAGATGGATTCAAGACATATCTAAGAATTAAAGTGATAAATCATCTAGAAAAAAACATACAAAAACTATTCTTGATATTGACCTAGGCAAACATTTAATATTAAGAATCTCAAAGCAGATAATGCAAAACAAAAATAAATAAATAGTACTTAATTAAACTAAAAGGCTTCTGCCCAGCAAAAGAAATAATCAACAGAGTAAATAGATGACATATAAAATGGGATAAAATATTCACACACTATGCATCTGACATAAGACTAATATTTAGATGATATGGGACTCAAATCAGCAAGAAAAAAGCAAATGACTTCTATTAAAAAGTAGGCAAAAGAGGGTGGTGCCTGTGGCTCAAAGTAGTAGAGTGCCAGCCCTGTATGCCGGAGGTGGCGGGTTCAAACCCAGCCCCGGCCAAAAACTGCAAAAAAAAAAAAAAAAAAAAAAAAAAGTAGGCAAAAGACATGAACAGATATTTCTCAAAAGAAGAAAAACAAACAACCAGAAAACATTATCAAAATTGCTCAACACCATTGATCACCCAGGAAGTACAAATTAAAACTTCAATAAGATATCACATCTACCTTTGTCAGAATGGTTATTTTCAAAAAGTTAAAAAAAATAAATTTTATCCAGATGAATAGCAACAGGGAACCATTATACCCTGTTTGAGGGAATGTAAATTAGTACATCCTCTATGCACAACAATATGGAGATTTCTAAAAGAATTGAAAGTAAACTTATCATTGGATCCAGCAGTCCTACTATTGGATATCTACCCAAAGGGAAAAAATCATTGTATCTAAAAGAGACCAACACATGTATGTTTATTCTAGCATAATTCACAGTTGTAAAGATATGGAATCAATCTAAGTCTCCATCAAACGATGAGTGAAAAAGAAAATGTAATGTGTGCATACACACACACACACACACACCATGGAATACTACTCAGCCATTAAAAAGAATGGAATAATGTCTTTTGCAGCAAGTTGGATGAAACTGATGGCTATTATTCTAAGTGAAATAACTCAGGAATGGAAAATGAAATTCCACATGTTCTCACTTATTAAAGGAAGCTAAACTAGGTATGTCTGGTCATACAGCATAGCATAATGAACACTGGGAACCCAAAAGGAGTGGGGTAGGGAGGTGGTTAAGCAATGAAAAGTTACGCATTGGGCCAGGTGTGTTGGCTCATGCCTGTAATCCAAGCACTGTGAGAGGCCAAGGCAGGTGGAACCTGAGCTCAGGAGTTCGAGACCAGCCTGAGCAAGAGTGACACCCTCACACCCCTGTCACTACTAAAAATAGCAAAACTAGCCAGACATCATGGCCGGCGCCTGTAGTCCCAGCTACTTGGGAGGTTGAGGTAGAGAATCCCTTGAACCCAGTAGTTTGAGGTTGCTGTGACCTATGATGTCACAGCACTCTACCCAGGACAACAGAGTAAGACTGTCTCAAAAACAAAAAAAAAATTGCCTATTGGGTACAATGAACACTATTTGGATCATGGATATCCTAAAAATGATGAAAATATCTGATAATATGCCATGTTGGCAAATTTGTAAAGAAACAAGCAGACTAAATAGAAATTGTTATTATCTGTTAGGGAGTGTGGCCACATTTGTCACATAGATTTTCTGTGCTATGAGCTCAGTATATACAAAGATATTCATTGCATAATTGTTTGTAAGAATGAATACCTGCAAACAAGATAGATGTGTTCTAATATGGGTTAGTTGTGGTTCAGTGGGTAGGGTGCCAGCCCCATATACCGAGGGTGGTGGGTTCAGACCTGGCCCTAGCCAAACTGCAACAACAACAAAAATAGCTGGGTGTTGTGGTGGGCACCTGTAGTCTCAGCTACTCAGGAGGCTGAGGCAAGAGAATCACTCAGGCCCAGGAGTTGGAGGTTGCTGTGAGCTGTGTGACACCTGGGCACTCCACTGAGGGAGATAAAGTGAGACTCTGTCTCTCAAAAAAAATAAAATCCATCTGTATAAAGGTGTATTATATGACTCTGAAGAAGGATATCACCTTTTAAAATATGATTGTCTAGCATGGTATAAATAATAAGCAAAATATATGTATACGTATGTATATACATGTATATATTTGGATTTAAACAAACTTGTATACTTATGTTAACAGTTCTGTTGATAGACTAGCTCTCCAAAGATACAAGAAAAAAGTCAAAAATTTATGTGCTATCTCAGACAACAATCAAGGTTAATGCTGACAATGATAGGTTATGTAATAAAAGTGTACCTTTTATATGATATTATAGGAATCACGCTTTACCTCTGTGGTCTTACTCCTTCAAACCAATAACCTCATATTATAATGAAAAAAAGCATCAAACAAATTCAAATCAAGTGCATTCTAAAAAGTACCTAATGAATAGTTCCCTAAACAGTCAGTCAATATTATAAGAAAACAAGAAAAGTTTGAGAAACTGTCACAACCTAAAGAAACCAAAGGAGACACAATGACTAAACATAATGTGAAATCTTGGAAGGAATCCTGGGACAGAAGAAAGACATAGGTAAAACCAAAAAAAATCTGAATAAAGTATAGACCTCACTGAATAATAACATGTTGCTTATTAATTGTTACAAACAGATCATACAACTTTAAAATACTAATCATAGGAATGACTGAATGTGGAGTATATGGTAACTCTCTATACTATCTTTATATATTTTTGTAACTCTAAAACTATTCAGAAACTAAAAATCTATTTAAAAATAGTTATCTATTGTGCAATGATGTTTGCACAGCTAAGCTATATTTGTTTAGTCAAATATCAGTCTAGATGTTGCTATGATGTTTCTTAGATGCAAGTAACATTTAAGTCAGTAGTAGAGTTTGAGTAGATTACCTTTCATGATGTTGGTGGGCCACATCCAATATTTGAATGCCTTAATTACAAAGACTGAGATCCACAGAAAAGGAAAGAATTATGCCTCCAGACCACCCAAGATTTGATGATGAGACTGCAATACCAACTCTTGATGGAGCTTTCTTTCAGCCTGCTGGCCTGTCCTGCAGATTTCACATTTGCTGTCCTCCCCACAATTATGTGAGTCAATTTCTTAAAATGAATCTCTGCATTATATTCCATGGTGTACATGTACCACAATTTATTAATCCATTCATGGGTTCATGGGCACTTGGGCTTCTTCCATGACTTAGCAATTATAAATTGGGCTGCAATAAACATTCTGGTACAAATATCTTTGTTATAATGTGGTTTTTGGTCTTCTGAATATATACCTAGTAGAGGAATTGTAGGATCGAATGGCAGGTCTATTTTTAGATCCCTTAGTGTTCTCCAAACATCTTTCCAAAAGGAACATATAAGTTTGCATTCCCATCAGCAGTGTGCTGTGCTTTTCTCCACATCCAATGTACTCAGCCCTACCATGAAACCAATTTATACCTTTCATATAAAAGCTATAACCCAATTATAGCCCAAGACTATGAAAAAAGGGGAAAGGGAGGCAAGGCGAGAGGAAAGGATGGGTGGACGGAGGGTAATTGGTGGGACCACACCTACTGTGCATCTTACAAGAGTACACGTAGGTACATGTGAAATTTACTAAATGTAGACTATAAATATCTTAATACAATAACTATGAAAATGCCGTGAAGGCTATGTTAACTAGTTTGATGAAAATATTTCAAATTGTATATAAAACCAGAACGTTGTACCCCATGATTGCATTAATGTATACAGCTATGATTTAATAAAAGAAAAAGAATCTCTGAATCTATCAGTAGATGCATGTCCTTTAGTTTCCGTTTCTTTTGATAACCCTGATAAATACCCATGGATAGGAGATTACTCTGGTGAACAAAGAACAATAGGTGAGATACTTGTTAAAAATATGGCCTTTTATTTATTTTCAATTTGCAAAAATTCGGACTAACAACTGTTAAAAATAAATTGATGAGGGAAAAGGGAAATAGAAGTTTTCATATGAGGTTATATCACTGATATTTAAAATTATCCTAATAAATTATCTAGTTTGCTTCCCAAGATTATTGTCTTAGGTCTGTAGAGTCAATAGTATGATTTAATATTCAACTAAGTAAAAAAAGATAGAGCAAGCTGTGTGAGGTGTCATAGGGAGAAAGTAGCAGAACCACAACCAGCACGTGTCTGAAACCCAGTGCAATGTGAGTTACATTACAAGAGGCTCCCTGTTAAGCCTTGGGGCACATAATAAAAGGAAAGAATATCCATTTTGATTTCAGAGATCTAGGTAAACCAAAAGAATGGTAGGTCAATGTTGAAAGTGACATCAAAGGCATTTAATTGTGAGTTGAGTAATTCACTATAAACTCGTCCCTTAAAGGATAGGCTATTAGAATACCTGCTCTAGTTTGGAGATTTTGTGATGTGGGCTCATCTTACTACAGTTAGAAAAGATCCTGAAGTGGTTTTAATTTGCATTCCTCTGATGACTAAAGATGAAGAGCATTTTTTCATGTGTTTGTTAACTCTTCACCTGTCATCTTCAGAGAAGTTTCTGTTCAAATCTCTTGCCCATAAACAAATGCTGAAAGTTGACCCACTGTTTGATCCTAAAATTCAACTATGAGGTAACTACCCAGATGAACAAAAATCATTTTACAGCACAGACATTTGTACCCAAATGTTTATTGCAGCCCAATTCATAATTGCCAAGTCATGTAAGTAGCATAAATGCCCATCAACCCATGAATGGATTAACAAATTGTGTTATTTGTATACCATGAAATACTATGAAGCTATAAAAAAGATGGAACTTTTCATCTTTTGTATTTACCTGGATGGAGCTGGAACATATTTTTCTTAGTAGAGTATCTCAAGAATGAAAATAAAAGTATCCAATGTACTCAATGCTACTATGAAACTAATATATAATCACTTCCACATTCATATGAAAGATAAAACACAAATATAGCCCAGAAAAATAGAGGGGAGAGGAGGGATAAGAGTGGGGAGGGGGCAGGGCTAGTGGAGACAGGGTATTTGGTGGGATCTCACCTAATGTGCACAATGTGAGGGTAGATTTCGAAACAACTAAGAGTATATTATAAATGTCTTACCACAAAACATAAGTAAATGAGGTGATGGTTATGTCAATCAGTTTGATTTCAGCATCCACATTATATATCAAATCATCACATTGTATCCCATAAATGTATACAGTTATGATTTAATAAAAATTAATTTAAAAATAAATATATATGCTACCAAAAATTAAAAAAAAAATATCTGCTCTAAATTCTTTTTTTTAATACAAATTCTAATATAGAAAACTGCTCTAAATTCTTGCAGTTCATCAACAGTTCAGGGGCAGCCCTATGAGGTTTGTCTTTCAGACATTTTGTTCTTATCCAGAAACTTTGGTGCACAAAAGAAAGGAGCTTGAAGGGTCAGGAGTAATCTGTCTAGACGAGGCTGTCAGATTTTCATATTCCTACGAGGACACATTTACAAAGTCCTCTTATAGGGACCAGTTTATAGGCTTTGCCTTATTAAATATGGGCATCGATTTAACTATCAAAAGCATACCCCCACCCCCAATGCTCAGGAGAATTTCCAAGTAGTTGGCCTAAGATATAGGAGAGATTTTGAAATGTTTTTTGACATTTGAGGAAGGGGAAGTTATTGAATGGAGGTCTACGAAAAATGAAACATTGTACTGCTACCTGACAAAGATAGCCTGGCCACCTGTCACTGTGGGCCAATATGCAGAGATAGGGCTAGGTCCACCAAACTTTGACGAGAGGCCAGCAGTTCTAGAGAACAGTGAGAGTAGGCTCTCCAAAACTGTTCTCTTCCTCCACATCGAAAATCACAGTTTTATACATAAAAATTAAAGGCAAGGGCTGGATTAACTCTTAACAGTAATCACCATAACCCAAGACTCATAATAAACAATAATTGACATAATCTATGACCCATAAAACATTCCAATTCAAAAGTTAATCTCTTAACTCAATTGTCCTAAACTGTTCATACATACACCTTCAGGTTAAAGCTGAATTTACAAAACAACAAGAATGGGAGACATACGGGGTGAAGGTCACATAGAACTCAAACCGACTAGAATAGCTGCATCCTCTCAGCCCTAGCCCAAATGACTCCATCTTATTTTCACCACATGTGCACTCAGTAATAACAATTTAGAAACCATATTGACCACAACAGTTTTGATTAACTAAGTATTATGAAATAAAATAAAATCTTAAGGCTCCTCCCCCAACTGACCAACAAGGGAATCCCTAAAACTGAATTGCCAACCGTGAGAAAGGAGATCAGACGAGCCTCCTCATGACCCTCTCCTTTTAGAGATGTTTTTTGTGACTCCTTAATTGGCCTAAGTCTGTGAAAGACATACCTGTAGGTCCTAAATATACATAACAAACCACTTGAGTCTGGGTATACAGCCTTAGTGCGCTAGTCTGTCTCTGATTAACAGACTCTTTTCTTACACTGATTCTTGGTCTGTTATACAGAGCCTAACTCTTTTACCCAATTGTCAACTGAAAAATCTTCAAACCCATCTATAACCTGTGGGCCCTTGCTTTGAGATGTCTCACCTTTTGGGCCAAATGAATGTATGACTTCCACATACTGATTTATGACTACCTGTAATTCCCATCTCCCTGAAATGTATACAACCAAACTATAACCCCACCACAGTGAGTCTACTCGCTCAAGGCTTTTTACGGTTTGGGGTCACGGTCCTCAAATTTCGCTCAGAATAAACCTCTTTATATTATTTGACAAAGTATATTGCTTCTTTTCCATGGAAAATATGTGTAACAATTCATATCCTAGGGGAAATAAATATGCTACTAGCCTCTCTTTACCGCCATAGATCATTTTAGGAAGAACAAGAACCAAACAGAATTTCAAATCCTCGCCAGTTATTCCATTTAACAGAAGGTGGGACTTGGACAGAGGATTTATCATGAAGTTAAAGAAATGTAAGCTTCAGGGAAGCGCCTGTGGCTCATCTAGTAGGGCGCCGGCCCCATATTCCAAAGGTGGCAGGTTCAAACCTGGCCTCGGCCGAACTGCAAAAACAGAAAAATTGCTGGGTGTTGTGGTGGGCACCTGTAGTCCCAGCTACTCGGGAGGTTAAGGCAAGAGAATCACCTCAGCCCAGGAGTTGGAGGTTGCTGTGAGCTGTGTGACACCATGGCACCCCACCAAGGGCGATAAAGTGAGACTCCGTCTCTACCAAAAAATAAAAAGAAACGTAAGCTTCACAGGCCCTCTCTTGAACGGGTTCCTCAAAGGTCCTTGAAGGAAAGATAAAAGAATATGTCTCCATGTTACTATTTTTGCAAAATTTTCAAAAGCAGTACTTCCTAAAATATTTTTCTTAAAGAGGACCCATAAAATCACATGAGCTTTAAGCTCCATAAAAGCTGCATTTACCTCTTAAGTTGGAGAAAGTGATCCATGGGGTTTCAGAGCTTCGTAACGAATCTTAGCTATGCAAGGGAGGCCCAAGGCCATGAATGGTACGAAGCTCACTCTCTTCATAATAAGATCAGAGAATGTGCTTCTTAGAAAGCCTGAAGGTAGATCAGTTGGAAAATGAAAAGGTGACTGTAAAGTATTTAAAAGGAGAAAGGAGCTAGTCAAAAAGTAAAAATGATAATGTACAATCCCACCATCCCACAAATAACCCAAATTTTGACTAAAGTCTGCAAAACCTAAAGATACCTTGCCTAGGGAGTTTATACAGTGAGAATTCTCAGAGAGGGTTGATTTTTGATTTTACATTGGCACAGAGAAGAGAACAGTTTACCTGGGCATAAGATAAAAGTGAAATTGTGTTCATTGATAGACAGAAATCTTTGTCAGAAATGATCTGAAGAACATTTTTCTGTAGAACGTTGGATAGGAGACTGGCTTTTATTAAATATTATAAAACATGGCCATTAGCTGAACTGTGGGTCACATGGATTCACAGAGTCATCTGAATCCCCAAAGATGCAATCCCAAACTCCATAATGCTGAGTGTTGAAATTATGAAAGTTCAAAAACCTGAAAATATAATTCTGGAAAAAGTCATTTAAAAAATTGTTTAAAAGATGCCTATTTACATGTTTTAAAGGAGATTCATTTGAGAAACATATAGAAACACAACATAATATTTCATAGGGCACTTTGCACAACAAAATAGGCAATAACAGCTGGCATATTTTTAAAAGCATAAACACTGAAATAATGCTAATGACACATAGGTACAACAGCTGGAAGCAGAGGAATGGTATTCATGAAGAACCAGATCAAAAAGTAAAAGGTATAAACATATCACTATGATTGGTAATTGTGTGCACTCAGCTTTATGTTTGTGGGTGTCTGATATACCATGGTGACAAGTTGAGTCTTTTGAAGAGAAGGATCAAAAATTGAGATTGGGGTAGCCATCCAAGGAGCAGGTATCTAAAGAAATTTTATCTTTCACATATGCAGATGTATAAAAGGGACGCTCTTCATTACTGGACCAAGAGTGTCCGGCTGCCTGTCATTGTCCAGCCAATATGCAGGGATATTGTGTCCAAATAAGCTTTATTGGTCATAAAGCCAGCAATTCCAGAGAATAAGAAGAGTAACCTCTCAATTCTATTGTGACCCAGTTATAACTCTAGTAACTTTTATAATGAAATACAAGGAAACCAACCTACAAAATTTTTACTTTATCTGATATGAAATGATGTCAAAGTAGTCTCCATTCTAACAATGGAAAATGTTTGAACAAAGGAAAGTTGATTTTCATTTTAAAAAAATAGCTAAGGGAATCATCAGACAAAAATATATAAGAGTAACCTTTACTGATATCACAACACTTAATATCTATGAATGACCACTTCAAGTTTCCTGAGATAAATGCCCTCACAATCATGGTGAAATCCTAACGAGATAATCACGGAAGGTGTGCAGAGAAGGCTAAGCAGACTAGGTCAGTTGTACTGCTTCACGTTAGCTTCTCACACTCCATCTTGCAGACACTTTTCTGGCTTCATCTTCATTTGTTGACATAGTTGCCGTGTTTTTAGGTACAAGCACAGTGCTCACACGGATGTCCATAGTGTAATAACACATGTTCTTAAAGTCAAATCTGCAAAAAAGTACATGTAACAAATTCGAACTCCAAGAAAATCTTTATAAGATTTTTACTTCCAGGATTGAAAAGGATGCTAATGGCTTGGTGCCTGTGGCTCAACGGGCTAAGGCGTCAGCCATGTACACCTGAGCTGGCGGGTTTGAATCCAGCCCGGGCCCGCCAAACAACAATGACAGCTGCAATCAAAACATGGCCGGGCGTTGTGGTGGATGCCGGTAGTCCCAGCTACTTGGGAGGCGGAGGCAGGAGACTCACTTGAGCCCAGGAATTGGAGGTTGCTGTGAGCTGTGATGCCATGGCACTCTACCCAGGGTGACAGCTTGAGGCTCTGTCT
>CAUYRH010114983.1:0-68011 GCA_963574655.1 Perodicticus potto | reverse complement strand
CCTTTTGGAAGGATGTTTGGAGAATACTTAGAGATCTAAAAATTGACCTGCCCTTTGATTCTATAATTCCTTTAGTAGGTATATACCCAGAAGACCAAAAATCACATTATCACAAAGACATCTGTACCAGAATGTTTATTGCAGCCCAATTCATAATTGCTAAGTCATGGAAAAAACCCACGTGTCCATCGATCCATGAATGGATTAATAAATAGTGGTATACATGTACCACTGGAATACTATGCAGCCTTAAAGAAACGATGGAGACTTTACCTCTTTCATGTTTACATGGATGGAGCTGGGACATATTCTTCTTAGCAAAGTATCTCAAGAATGGAAGAAAAAGTATCCAATGAACTCAGCCCCACTATGAAACTAATTTATAGCTTTCGTATGAAGGGTATAACCCAACTATAGCACAAGAATACAGGGAAAGGGGCAAGGGTTGGGAGGGGATGGGGGAGGTTCGGGTGGAGGGAGGGTAATTGGTGGGGCCACACCTATGGTGCATCTTAGAAGAGTACAGGTGAACCTTACTAAATGCAGAACACAAATGTCTTCATATAATAACTGAGAAAATGCCAGGAAGGCTATGTTAATCAGTTTGATGAAAATAGTTCAGATTGTATATGAAACCAGCACATAGTACCCCTTGATTGCAGTATTGTACACAGCTATGATTTAATAATAAATACAATAAAAAAATAGATGGAGACTTCACATCTTTTATGTTTACCTGGACGGAGCTGAAATGTATTCTTCTTAGTAAAATATCTCAAGAATGGGGGAAAAAGTATCCAATGTAGTCAATACTACTATGAAATCAATATATAATCACCTACACATTCATATGATTGTTAAAACATAACTATAGTCCAGAAAGTAGAGGGGAAGAGGAGAGTGAGGGGTGGGGAAGGAGGAGGCTAAAAGGAGGGTATTTGTGGGTACATCACATAATGTGCATTATGTAATGGTATATTTCAAAACTATTAAGAAAAGAGTATAATTGTCTTACCACAACAAATAAGTAAGTGAGGTGATGGATGTGTTAATCAGTTCAAAGTAAGCATTTCACATTGTATATCAAATCAGTACACTGAACTCCATAAGTGCATCAGTGTACATAGTTATGATTTAATAAAAACAAAGAGGTGAATGAATGAGATCAATAAAAGTTTAATGTTTAGATTATGCAAGAAATCCCTGCAAAGCAATAAGAAAATGATATCAATATCAAGGGGGAAAATGAGCAAAGAATATGAACAGGCAATTTGTGGCAGAGAAAAAATTTTTTAAGGCTAACAACCATATAGAGAAGTACTCTAATTCATTAGTATGTAGTCACAGAAGAATTGTAAGACCCTGGCCTTCTCTCATAGGTTTACAAATAAATGTGTATGTGGATATTCTTTGCAACATTATTTGGAGTAATGGGAAGCTATAAGTCATTTCTGTGACTGGCCAGAGGAAAACAGAAGCACACCACTGAGAACTACGCAGCAAGTAAAATAATGGATTAGATGTATATGGCAACAGTACTGGATTTTAAAATATAAAATTCAATGCCACTTATGTAGGTAAAGATTATATGCCTACTAAGCAACATTTCATATTTTGCTAGAACGTTGAGAAACAAAAGTATATACATAAAGAATTCCTATCATTGTTTACTACAGAGGGAGGAAGAAAGGCAATGGACTCTGTGGATAAAGTGAAATAATAGAGAAACAATAACTGAAAGAAACTTTCCTTCCACATACCTGTGCAGTATGTTTCTTCTCCATCACAGTCACCTAACCCCTTTCAACCCCAGAAACATCCTAACAAGTTCCCTCCATCTTCTTTTACTTGTCTCTTCTCCATATTGTACCTCATACATAGTGACCTTCAAACATCCAAATCTCTTCATTTCTTAAAACTCTTTCTGGGGCTTCTTTTAGCTTTCTAGGTAAAGATCAAATCCTTACCATACACAATCTGGCCATTACCTACCCTTCCAGTCCCACACTGTTCTTGGAAATGCTCTCGTGCCTTTAAGTCAATGCCTATCTCTAGTATATTCTTTCCTCTTCCCTTACCTAACTGACTGGTGTTTACTCCTCAGGTTTCCACTCAGAGCCCTTTCTCAGCAACTGACTAGATGAGTTTCCTTTGATCTGCTCTCAAGAACACCCAGCAATTATTCTTCCTATCACTGATCACAATATGTAATTTTATCTGGGAACTATCTCAGTAATTCCTATTCCAATGTGCTGAGGCTCTTTATGGGTAGGAACTGTATTTGTTTTGCTTACCATTATATTCAATGCACTTGACAAAATGCCAGGAAAATAGAAGTGTCTCAGTAATTATCTTTTGAATGAATAAATAAGTGTAAGAATTCCTGTTTTAAGGAAAATATTTGGCACCTGCTTTCATCATTTAAAAGTGAGAGATTTATAGAAGGAAGTTTAGAAAAATAGGAATAATAAGAAGGAGATAAGTCACTGAAATAAATGATGTTCAAAAGTACAAAACATGAAATGAAATCAAGATGTACACAGCACACTTTAGGATTTAACTTTTAAATAGTCACTATAACTGTGAAAAAGATGAGCATAGTGTATATATTTTATATTTCTCCATTCAGAATTTGTGTATAATTCCACAGCTGTTGGAAACACGTTTTTAAATTGCATTCCAAATGACAACTTTTAAACAATGATGTTTTTTCTGAAGCAACGCCAGGAGATATTACATCACAGATGTCTATGTACCCAAAGATTCATTGTGCAGAAACTAATTCCAAAATATTCCCCTTTAAAATTTGCTTACGCATTTCCTTATGTAAACAAAAGTGGAGACAGTTGACATCAGAGAAGAATGAGAATATTGCTACACTTTTTAAGTACACAACATCTGTGGTATTAAAACAAATATATCAGTTTTTGTTTTTAATTCTGTAGCATTCTGATTAGCTTAAAGAAAACCTCAGGGAGAAAACTACAAATGGTGCACATACACTTAATAATTACAGGTATGCATAGAAGCTGTAAATTTGGGAAGAAAATCAATTTCACATTCAAACCAATCTAGCCATAGGGAGGAGGCCTTAGAAACAGAAAATTTGTTTATGTAGAAGTTAGTGTCAATCGGCCTCAGTTAGTTTTCAAAGTAAAGCAAAGTCTAATTAGGGCTTCTTTTATGCCAGGTGCTTCATAAACATTATGTCATTTAACAGTTCCCCATGTCCTGTGAGGTATATATAATTGTAAGCATCTACAGGAGAAGAAACTGAGACTCACAGAAGTTAAATAATTAATGGGCCAGATAACAGTGGGGTAGGACTTGAACTCAGGTATAACTTCAGCATCTTCTGGCTTTCCACTCTGATCTCTCTTTAAATTCAGCCTTTATTAGTCTATCACTGGCCCTTTCTCTACACTCCTTCGGGACTTTACTTCTCCCACCAATTTCCCTCTGCTCAACTTTAAACACTTTCACTGTAATTACTATGATAGACAGAAAATTGCAAATTCATTGCTTTGTAGTATCCTTGGCTCAATGTGACTTTAGTGTTTTCTAATACTTATATTATTTCCTTACTTGACGAAATTGTGTTTACTTCTCAGGTTTCCACTCAGAGCCCTTTCTCAGCAACTGACTAGAATCTAGGGGTAGATAGAAGCCCCTAGCTTCATGACTGTTCTTCTTTTGCACCTTCTTGAATTTGGGATTCCAACACTTGTTTATTTAATATAACTTCACTTCAATGTGCTCACCCATGGAAAAGTTTGTAGTAATACATGAGATAGCTTTAACGATTAAATGAGATGGTATATTTAATGCATATGTGGAATAGGGAAAATTCCCAAATGTTGGTTTCTCCTATCCTCTACCCTCCTCTCATCCTCTCCCCCTCTTATTTCCTCTCCTCTCTTGTCTTCTCCTCTCCTCTCCAAATTTCTCAAGTATTCTACATTTTCATCAGTTCTTGCTCTTTTTTTCCTGCTTCTTTTTTGGGTTGTTATTTATTCTTTCATTAATATCCTAAAATCTTAATGTGGTTATTCTGAGTTAATTCCTCTCACCCCTCAAGGCTTTTCCTAACTGGAATCTCTATAAACCTCCTATATCTCCCCCTTACTCTACACACTCTGTAACCTGGAACTTTATGCCAAAGATTAAATGTCTACAATGGGTAGGTTGTGCTTATGTAACTCATCTATAACTTGACCATGTCAAAAAACCTTCATTAAATTCATATGGCCCATGAGTGAGAGGATAGAGCATAATTATTGCCCTCTCAACATTTCCATAGAAGTGCAGCTTGTCTGGATTTAATTAGAGTCCAATGCTTCTGTCTCTGGGCAAGCTGGAGATATTTCCAAATCCACCATGACTTTAAAGGTGCTCGCTGAAAGGATTACTTCTAGTCAACCTAGAAGTTATACCTGATGTTAGGGTATATGCCGTATAAATTACACTGGCAAACAAATCTAGGGCAACAATTAAGGGAAATACTCAGGAATGGTTACAAAGGAAACATTATCGTAGACAGTAGGGTCTAATGACCTGTTGCCACAATGTCATTGTGGTAGTTTTGAAATGTAATCCTCAATTCTTTTGAAATTCATCCCCCCAAGGGATCTATGTCCTTTCTAATTAAATCTGGGTTCTGTGACTACTTTAATAATAGAACATCTCAGAAGTAATATGGTAAAATTTTCTCAGCCAGGCAACAAAAACCTGGTAACTTCCATTTCTTGTTAGTAAACTTGTTCTTGAAACTTGACCACCATGCTATGAGGAAGCTCCATCAGCTTATTAAGAAGCCCACAAGGAGATGGGTTATAGGCTTATAGCCCTAAGGAGTTCCAAGCTGAAATTTAGCACTCACTTGCTAGTCATAAGAATGAGTTACCTTGACAGTGGATCCTCCAGGCTCCAAGAAATGACTTGTGGAGCAAAGATGAGTTGTTCCTATCAAACCATGAAACATTCTAGATCTGTAGCAATATAAATTATTGATGATATTTGAGTAACTGAGTTTTGGGGTGATTTGTTAGACTTCACATATAATCAGAAGAGGCAAATATTCAAAATGATATTGAATAAGGTTAAAGAAGTGAATATCAGGGTGGGAAAGCAGGTCCCTATATCTAGACAAGCTTTGAATGTTTCAACCTAACATCCACATCCATCTGCCTAACTTCCATATGAATTTGAAAGCTAAGCAGCAATATGTGTTATGCAAGGTTGTGCATTGGTCAGTTGATGAAAATGTTGAGACAAGTGGCACACAGGAACATAAAATTTTGTTACCCTTAGGAACAATGGTCCAGTGACAGCAAAGTCTTATAAAATATGACTATCACAAACCATGAGAGTCAACTGCATGTATTCTAACCTAACATTTCAATGACTCTACCTAATTTCTAGATAAATATGTACATGCATATATGCAACACACATATGTAAAAGACAATATGGTAATATAGAAAACATTAATGTAAACTATCAAACATCAGCCCTGTTTTTATTTATCCTATTATAGTATGAAATTTATTGAAATATGAGAAAAACTCAGTGCTATGTTATGGACATGCCCACTAATATCATGTCAAAGTAATCTATTTCCCAGTCATCTCTATAGTACTTAATCTTTTAAACAAGGTATTTTTGGGAGTCATGGTGTATGGCACACAGTTATAAGAGGGAATTTACCTAACAAATGCAATCAGTGGAACCTAATTTTTTTGTACCCTCAATGAATCCCAAACAATAAAAATAAAATAAAATAAACAAGGTATTGTTTTACAGAACAGAGGTAAGGGGAAATCAGAATTTCCTACTATAATATGAATTTAATAAAACTATATTAAATTTAAATATGTGTGGTCAGATAAGTATAAGGCAAATAAGTTTGAGAATAATTAAATCTTTAAATATACTTTATTCTACCATTCATTTGCTTTTTTTCTTATCTTCACTGATAAATGTCATAGGTCCCCTGTTAGAAGCAGATCTCTTTACGAATATGTGATAGTTATATGATGGAAAATCTGAAGTTTCAATTGTTGAACTTGTATTTCATTCCCTAAATCTAAACTCAAAAGCAATGCTACTTTTTTTCCCCTAGTTTGGAGTTGGTTCATGACAGCCAAAGGGTTGGACATGAACAAAAACATAAATCTAATTTTTCCTCTGTAAGCTACAAATAATCATTTACACTCCGCACTTTCTTTCAGATGTTGCTATTCACCCCTCGTCCGCATCACCCTGAACCTTTCAACATATGACGTGCTGGAAAGAAAAGAATACTTTGGTCAGTCAAGGAAATAGAGGTGAAAGTGGAATAAGGGATCATATTCTAATTTTAAGGAAAGTGAATTAGAATCTTAGATTTTCCTCTCTGTGGAGCCTCCATTGTGCTAGGAGGAAAAAAAAAAGAAAAATGTACATAAAAGTGACTTTATTATATCATATGTTAATGACAAATCTTGATAAAAGAAAATGGAAGTTTGGAATGGAAAGGACATTAGGACTCATTTCCTAATGAAATGAGAGTGTCATTTCTTGGGCTATAATGTTACTGCATAGATGTAAATTACAGAAAACTTTTGAGCTATCTCCTCAGAATTCATAATCCTTTTGTTTTGTACATATAAAATATGTGTGTTGATACAGTACTATTAATTATTTTATTGATACATCATTGAGATGGCTGTTTTTAGGACTACTCATTTTAAAGACATGGAAATGTCTCCTTTTTTCTTTTTATTTGAATGTTATTGGCAATAACAGAACATGGTTTTTTTGTCTTACCATTATAGCTGTGAAATTCCAGCCGGTAAAACTGTCCCAGGCAGTTGGGAGAATTACCACTGCCTTCATCTGGTAATATAAGCAATAATCTCTTGTGAGAAATTAAAACAATTGGTTGCAGGCAAGTCTCATTGATACTATGATTTTGGAGCCAGATACAGCAGAGAAAAGCAAATGAATATAACCCCCTTTTGTGCCATGGGTGGTCTCTGGATTCGTATAAACAAAAGGGACTGTAAACTTGGGCAACTTCAGTATGACCCTGTGGACAGTGGAGCAATGGAGAAGGGAGGTGTGGGAAGCTTTCTGTTGTTTAATAATGTGTTCATAGAAATGCTGATAATTTTGGGCTAGTTCAAAGTTGTGTCTGATCTGAAGTGAGTATTATTGCCTACTGACTGGAGTTTGCTTGTTGAAGTTGTATGATTCACTTGAAGTGTTTTGCCATACCAAATTGGTTAGCTAATTTGAGTAAGGAACCAGATATGTTATTTCTTCCCCAGACTTCTCTCAATAAAAGTTCGTTTTCTTTCCTTCTTCCTCTCCAAAACACAACTGTGAAAATGGCAACGTCTTAATAATTTTGAGAAGCTCAAGAGAATCCCTTCAGAGTATAACATGAATAGGACATGATTTATGACCCATGGTTGAAGTGTTTTAGCCAATGTTCAGGGCCTCTGAATGGCGCAACTCCAAGGGCATCATTTTGATCACTTTTTGCAAATGGAGCATCCAGACGATTGGTCTGGTTCAGAGGAAATGACAAATCTGAGATATGGGGGAATGAAGTAGTTTAATAGTAGTCAAGAAAGTATGAACTACATGAAAAACCTTGACTCCTATGAGAAAAATATGGAGAAAAGTATGTTAATGAATGAAGCTGAGAGATATGAAGCCAAATCTAGCTTGGGGAGAAGTTTAAATGTTGTTCAGTCAAGCAAGGGAGACATCTACCATATTCACACCTAAGATCTCAAAAAAGGGCAGATCTGAGACAAGGGAGTGAGGAGAACTTCAGCCACGTGTACGTGAACTCTCCAATAGTACCCTTGTCATGATCCTTATTTCCACCTGCCTCAATCATGCCCTAATCTCATTACCTGGAGTCTGAGTGATCTTTGAAAAAGAAAAACTGCCCCTGCTGCCACCCTGAAGGAAACCTCACAGGATTCTTTCTACAGGAATTAGCTTGCTTCTCACAGAACATGATCTGACTTCTGCTGACACTGCACCTCTGTTCCTACCATTGCATCCCCTATTCCTTATGTTCAGCTCTTTAGCAGTCTTCCTCTTCCCAGAATATGCCAGGAGTATTCACACTTTAGGACTAATGCTGTCCCTCTATGTGGAATATTCTACCCTGAAATATTTTTATGCCTGGATCCTTCTTGGCATTTAGATCTCATCTTAAAGGTTACTTCCTTAGTGGAATCTTACAATTTTCCTGAGGCCTTTCCTGAGCACCTAATTTAAATTAGTATACTCCTGACCCATAACTTTCTGTCATGCTTTGGTATTTTATTTTCAAACCTAAAAATAGCTAAAATTTTTTGTTTGTTTTTTCTTTGTTTACTGTATCTCCCTGTATATCCTGTTCTCTGCTATATCCCCTGTCCGGTTTTCCCTGATAAGAATTTTTCTTGAGTGGGTACTTGCTTTATATTTAATAGGTAAATTATCCTGCTATCTCTAATATTGCTCTGCTAATGATTTCAGCTCTCAATCAGTCCAGAAATAAGCAAAAGGAAATTGCTACTTTGATTCTTTGCAACAAGAAAAAAAAAAAAAAAAACTGACTGAGTCAATGTTAATGAGAATAGCTTCGGAGAATTTGAACAATGTTCTTGGAATTAACAATAAAGCTGTGGAAAGGAAGGCAAGGGGACAGCCAGACATCCACCCTAGACTGCAAGAAAGCAGATCTCAAAAAGGATAGGTCAAATTAGGAATGACCACACAGCCAGAGATTTTAAAAGGGAAGACTACTCCGGAGAGATGAAAGAATAACAAAGATATCCTGATAGCATCAGCACTAATTATGTTTTCTAAAACAAGAAAATGAAATCCTAGATACTGTCTGGGATGAGATCATATTTTAAAAAGATATAAAAAAGAAGAACAAACAGTGTGTTACCAAA
This sequence comes from Perodicticus potto, assembly GCA_963574655.1. NCBI lineage: Eukaryota > Metazoa > Chordata > Mammalia > Primates > Lorisidae > Perodicticus > Perodicticus potto. The sequence goes on along the minus strand of CAUYRH010114983.1, from coordinate 59,066 downwards.
ATTTTAAAAAAGTTTCATAAACATATAAGAAACACGAGTCAAGTTGAAAATGGGTTGTGGAACACATAAAAAAATAGAATATGAAGTTTCACAACTTTAAAAAAAATTAGAATGAGGTATGCCCAAAATGAGAAGAACATGAAGAATCAAATTTATTCAGGCGAGACAGTGTAATTTTAGTACAACATTGAACCCTTAATAATAATTTCCCTATTTCCAACTTTCACACACAGAGAAAGATTTGATTTTCAAACTGAAAAATGAGGAAATATGAAGAGTAAAATTAAGCATATGATAAAATGAAACAAATTGTGAGATTATTATGTTCTAGAGTATTAAAACAACTTGCAATAACACAATCTATAAGGAATCATGGTAAGTAACTTTAGACACAAAAAATACCTCATCTTAATGAAAAATAAAATGAATTTTTGAAATTGCATACCCGTTAGTTTGGGTCCGTTATGGAAAATTTCCAAATACATTAGGAGCTATAAGGAAGTATATCGTGAAGTGTATTCCATGAACTAGGAATATGGCATTATTTTAAAATAAACCAAAAAACTACCAAACAGGTTTCCTTGTCCAAATAAACTTGAGAAATAGTGGGTTATTTGAAGTCAACCCAGTTACTGCAAGACTCATCAGTTTATAATGCACAACTTGCACTGAGTTTCCAAGAAAGAGCACATAGTGTGTGATATTTTTAGCACCTGATGGAACTTCAAAAGCACATTTTGGGAAACTATGTTCTGGTGACATGCTTCAGGGTTTTACGCTTCCATCTACTATGCTCAACATTTTACTAATGATGAAGACAAAAGGGCCTGCTTATCACATCTACAGCCAACACAAAGCTAGGAGAGACAGTTCATATGATGGATAGCTGAATCAAGTTTCACAAATATTATGACAGGTTGGAATATTGGGCTGAAACTAAAAGATAATATTGGTCTTCAAAATCATCTCACACGTACAGGATAGGAGACACCTGGCTTAGCAGCAATTTCTAAGAACAAAATTTAGAGGGTTTTCTTGACTGTAAACTCAATATGGGCCAACAGTGTGTTTCCTTGCAAAAGAAACAGTATGTTATATCTGTTATGCAGGGATACTTTGATAGAAAAAAAGAGGGGGGGGTGCCTAGAGGCATTCTCAATTCCATTGTTTTAAGTACTGGTCAGATAGCATTTGGAAGGTAGAATGATGGAAATGTGATCAGTTAAGGCCACTAGGAAGTGGAGGGGGCTGGGTGCCACATTGTGATAGGAACACAAAACTAGAAATGTTTGGTCCAGGTAAAGAAATACTTGTACTAGACAACATATAAGGAAACACTTTATATAGAAAACACATTCAGTTTTCTAAGGGGGGAAAGTGTATACACTAATTTACAAGATGGCCAGCTCCTTACTGATTGATATGTTCTAGTCAGACTGGATGACCTTCTTTCTAGGATGGAGTAGGTGAAATCCCTCCACTAGCTTTCATTTTGCTAGCCTAAATGGTCCATAGGAGTCTATTATATTATGTATTTCAATATTGTTTTTCTGACCACTGGACTCTTGAGATTTTCGTATGTAACATGGTAGAATGCTAGATATAACTTTAGAGATAATCTCCATACCAGTCTACTTTTCAGAGGTGAGGAAAACAAGGCCCAAGAAAACTTCCATTCATTTGTCAGATGTTTCCCAGGTTTTTGATATATAGAAGGCACTAAATTGTGTGCTGTAGTGGATTCCAGCATAAATAAGAAAGGAACCTGCTGGCCACATGCTTATAATCTAGTGTGAAAGTCTAACAAACAGTTCATATATAACACAGATATGAAACATGTATAGTTGAGGAACAAGTGATTTATTCTGGTTGACCGACTGGAAAATGTGGAGGTGGGAAGAGTGCTTAGGTAGAGAAAGCAAAAAGCATTTGGGAAATGGAATCATGAAAGTGGCTTTGTATTGAACCAACTCAAGGTAGTAGACTGAAATAAGCTTTGAAAATGGGTTCAGACCCATTTGGATCAGAAATTCTGAGGTCTACTTTTCAGCCACCTTGAATATGATTTTAAAGAGAGACATAGATTCCAGGTGGAAACATGCTTTTAGGCCCTTGAACTCACTTCCCCATGGAGAGGCAGGGACAAAGAAGGGTCAGAGTGAGGCCTCCTAAAGCTCAGGGCCAAGAGTTAGTCTCTCATTTTGTAGTGTGAGAATTTTGATTTTACTCCAAGCCCATTCAAGGCATTTGAGTTATCTGTAGGAAGAAGCAGCACCATCTGCTGAGCCTGGAATCCACATTTCCACACCCTTAGTCCAATGCCAAGATCTGTGTCCCATATTGACTTTGCTTGAGTGTAACCTTAGTGGACACCTACTATCTATATTACAGATAGGAGCTAAAATGACAAATACAACATTCCAAAAGAAACCAAACAATGCCCATTCACATTTGAAAACTGATTTGGCATAAGGGGAAAAGAAAATAACAAGAATAAAATATAGCAGGAGTCATTGTCAGTCATAGAACAACGTGTTTATGTATTGATCACACCACATTTCTTCTAATCCTGGGAAAACTTTATAAGGTAGATATTATCAATCCCTACCAATAAATAAAAAACTGAGATCATCAATGTAATCCTAGCTAGTAAGTCAGTGAACCTGGGTACAAATTCCAATTTGTCTGATTCCAAAGCTCATGATATTCCGTATATAGTACTTAATAGTCTACTGGGGGAAGGAAGGCAGTCTTGTTCATATTTTCCTTTTCTGTGTGTTAATCTCTGTTTTGTAATTTTCAAAAATCATAGAAATATAAATTCCTTAAGGAAAATGACCCTCCTTTATACTTTTCCCACCTATTCTCACTGCAATCAGTATAGCAATTACACACAGAAAGAAAATTAACTAGAAAACCATTCATTTATTCAGTAAATGTCTACTATGTGGCAGGAATTATTCTTGGGCCTGAGGATACAGCAATAAAAGAATCACGCAAATCCCAAGCCTTCTTAAAGCTTGTTTTATAATGAAAGAAATTACAAAGTCACAAGAAGCAAATCAAAAGTGTGTTTATTCTTGTCCTCAATTTAAAATTATTTAGAATTACCTGTTAAATGATTGTTTTTAGGGCTGTGCATTAGGTTCTATGGCTGTGTAAGACTTGATGACAAGGTTTAAAACAACACTAATTTGTCACCTAACGATTTCTATTGGCCAGGAATCCAGCACCATGTAACTGGATTCTCTACTCAGAGTCTCATGTGTCTGGAGTCAAGGTGCTGGCTAGGCAAGCTGCCTCATCTGATGCTTGGGTTTCTCTTCCAGGCTCATTTTCATATTGTTGCCCGAATTAAGTTCCTTGAGATTTTTAAGACTGAAGTCCCTGTGTTCTTGCTCAGGCCCACGTACATATCTCTATTTTGCTTAACTTAAAGTCACCTGATCATTGACTTTAAGTATAACTGCAAAATATGAATTAAAATCTGCCATTAAAATTAGTCATCTTAACTATGTCTTCAGAAATCTTCTTTGCTATGTAACATCACATAAGAGTGATATTTCACCATGTTCTCATCCTTCCACACTCAAGGGAATTCTTCTTAGAATTCTGCCTATCACAGGCTTTAAAGGATCTGGAGAATGAATTTCTTCCAATTATTTGCTTTATATGTTTAATTCATTCCATACATATGCATATTTACTGTGAATAATTAGAAGTGATCTATGTGATGGGCTGTAGTTAGGTAAGCAGATAAGATAGAAGTCATTTCCCTCAAGTGTCTAAAAATCTAAAAAAAAATCAATGTTTAGTAGTAATAAACAGTATGATAACTTCAATAAAATAAATATGTAAACATACAAATCTGATTTGACTGGGGCTACTAAGCATGGAGGCATGAGAAAAAAGAAATACACAGATTTGTCACAGAGTGGGTGCCGGGCATCTAACATGGCCAGAAAGCATTGTGAAAATGATGCAGTAGCTACTATACTAGTAAGTAGATTCAAACTCTTCCAAATAAATAGCCTTTATTTTGAGAGTTTCATGGAAGGCATTACCATGGGGACATATTCTCACTTACTAATATTAGCCTATTGGCCATTTAAAACTAAGAAGGCTGAATTTTACCCTTTCTATTCAGGTGTACCTTGCCAGGTATGGCAACCCTTCCGTGGATGAATTAATTTTCAGTTAAGTCTGGAAAGGAAAATTGATGAGTCTATAGAGAGGATCTTTCTCCATCCATGAGTTGGATCAGAGAGGTCCTAGTTTTTGTTAACAATAACAGGATCTAATGGCTTTATTACTTTCTTCCATGTACAGGTTGGAAATACAGATTAAGTCATACCACTAGTAAATTTGTAGCAAGATCCCACGGGGCAATAAAAAACAGTGAACACATTCATTTCTTGGCTTTCATGATGGAAGTACACGGATGCCTGTGCTCCAAAGGGACTTTGTATAGCTCTGTTTGTAGTTACACATGGTCTGTATAAACAGATGAAGGGTCCTTGGCTTCCTCTAGACCAGGAAGGGTAGTGAGATTCTAACAGCCGAAAGCAAAACACTGATTGTTGGCTACAAACAAGTCTGATCAATGGTCTGAAAGCGTCAACTCACCATTCTATTAATATTTCCTCAGCAAGCACTTCATCTTGTGCCAGCCACTGCTGTGTTCCCTGTTTGATTTTAGAGCCTGGCTATTCATCATCCCTTGGTTTTCTCACCAAGCACAAAGGTGCCAATAAGGCTGCTTGTTGCCTCAAGAGAGCAGGTGGCAATGTTGGCAGTTAAACAGTCAGCAAGACGTCAATCTTACTTTTATTGCTCTTTCCAGAAAAACACAGAACTGAATGAGTGCACATTTCCCTCCACCTCCCAAGTATTTTCAACTGTTAGATTACTTGGGAGAAGGGGACAACTTAGCAATACAGAAATTCCATCTAGTTCAGAAACCCTGACTGATATTTACTACAAGAATAGAAAAATTAGTTCTACATATAAAGAGGCTGCCTAACACATCAGGGAGATTTATTTGTTTATTTGGCAAAATGAAATGTGGGAATTGTCTTTTGCAGTAAGATTTTGCGAAGTTAATTGTTTCATTAATTGATCCACTCATGTCATCTGGAGGATTTCATACATCCCATGCTAGCAAGAAACATGATGAGAACTCTGTTGATTCTCTGCCAAGATCCCTCAGAATCCCTTGTAGTGTCATCCTGTGCTCCTACTCCCAGCTCTTCTGTGCTGCCCACCCAAAGGTTTGCTCCCCTACCTATCTTCAGGGGACTGTCCTGGGATGACTGGGCAGAGCAATGGGAATGCTTGGGATTTAACACCTGCATTCTTTCTTCATCATGTGGCTATTCAATTTTCCCTACACCATTTATTGAATAGAGTTTCTTCTCCCCAGTGTTTTGGATGAGATTACTACTTGGATGAACTGGTAGACTGAATAAAGCAGATCACCCTCCTTCATGTGGGTGGGCCTCATCCAATTAATTGAAGATCTGAATAGCATAAAAAGGCTGGGTAAGGAAGAGTTCCTCAAAGACTAATTGCTTTAGCTGGAGCATTGATCTTTTCCTACTTTCAGACTTGAACTGAAAAAGAAGCTCTTCTTGGGTCTTGACCCTGCCAATTCGGGGACTGGAGCTTCATCATGACCTCTGTGGGGTCTTCAGGTTGTGAAGTGATCTTGGGCCGCCATAGTCACATAATTCCTTATAATAAATCAATCTCTCTCTCTCCCTCACTCTATTTAACACACACACACACACACACGTATATACATATATACACATATATGAGAGAGATAAGACATGACCAAATAAGATATGTGTGTATATAATACATGTATTATATAAATAAACACACAACTGGTTCTGTTTCTATGGAGAATCCTCAACATCTCTAAAGTAGGAATTTCTCTATGTTGTCTAAGTTAAGAGCTACTGATAGCTTTAATTTATCTTATCCCCTTTGCCCAGCCAGAAATCTTTAGGCACTAACCATGGTGCATTGGATTTAAAAAATTATATTTCCACGAAGCTTTGCATAAATTCAAATGAATAATGTGAGAAAAAATACATTAATTTAATAATATTTTTATTATACTATCAGAACTTTGAGTGAATACAATTCAGGGAAGCAAATTTTGATTTGAGAAGTAGAGGTTTTCATAAGAGGATTAATACAGGAAGTTGGGCTCCAGCAGAGTCTGTAAATTCAGGAGTGGCATGAGGTGTCTGAGATTAGAAAGATTACTGGAAGGTAGAAACAGACTCCTGGCCAAACAATTCCAGTGATGATTTTGATTAATACCTAGGTTACACATACTTCTGAAATAAATAAATAAATTTAATATATTTTTACAGATGTTTTAGATATAAACTATTTTTGGTCACTTTTTTATGTGGTTAATCCAGCTATTAAGAGGAAAGTCAACAGACAATTGTTTGGTTATAAGACAATTGCTCACATATACATTAATATCTGACTTGGTTGACAATGTTAGGATAAAATTCTCTAGGAGTCTAAGTCAAGGAATTAAAACATCATAGCCTTTAATTACAATCATCCAGGAAGTCTGAGTTTTAAGACTCTAGGATACAGAGATTCCACATGACTAAAACATGTGGAAAGTTATTAGTTATTTCCTGGGAAAAATCAATATCTTCTTGAGAATATTACTTTCATCTATTTTTTGAACTTAGTCAATTAATGAGCTAATAAAAAGGATTTATAAAGTGATAATATGCACTGAGCTATTTGAAGATATAGGCATCTTGACTGAATTCATTTACTTAACTTACACCACTCTACATTTGATAGTAATTTTCCTTTGGTTATTCAGCAATAGGATTCCTAACTTCAATCAATTTTATTTTTATATAAATTCTCTGAAGAGAATATATATCATCTTGAACTTATGGCCTTAAATTATTTTTAAAAATCTTCTCTCAGACACAATTATAATTTAAATTTTATCCTAAATTTCTTCACCTTTTAAAATACGTAAGACTTTTCTAAAACTCAAAAGAACTGGGTAGCAATCCAAGAATTAAACTAAACCTGAGTGACCTTGAGAAAGTCCTTATATCTCTTTATGACTGCTGCTTTTGCTTCAACCTCAAAAGAGGCTTTAAAAGTAGTATCTCTAAAATCACTCTCAACTAGATTTTACAATTAAAATGGGCTTTTCATGGTAATCATAGGTATGCTTTTGTTTTAGAAGTCTTTATTTTTTAAAAACTTAAGTGAATAAAAAAGTGTAATTTCAATTTTTAGTTACTTATGGCAATGTTTAGGAAAAAATTAAGCCATCTCTAGCATGATAAACTTCATAGTCATTAGCTTATAAAGTTATGGGAAATGTCAGAAGATGTTGAGTTAGGGATATAAAAGACATCTTCCACTTGTCATACAATGTTCTACCTCTATAATTCAGTAGGCTCAATGACATACCTTCTTGAAATCTTAGGATACAGTAGAGCTTCTCTCCCCATTTTGGATTTCCTAGTGATACTAGGCTTATATTCAAGCTTGAGTGGGAAATTAACATTTTGTTGAATTTTGAATCAAACTGTGTGGGTTCAAGTGATAGGAAAGATGACTCCCTAGCTACTAGCTCACCCATACAGTGTGAAGGGTTTTATATGTATTTGAAGCAAGAGCATCAAGAACTCTCCAGGGAATGTTCCTGTAAGGCATGTGGTAGCTTCTACTCTCTTACAGACAGACATTGAACCCTATTAAGACTCCATAGCAGGTTATTTGTGGTGTTTACATGAAGAGTCAGCATACACTAAAAAAAAAGTGTTCAAGCTTGAATTCTTACACCAAATCAACCTCCGTTTTTTTGGGGGGAGGGTTCTAACAGCCTGAGCATAAATATACACATATAATTTATTTATTGAATAATCACATTTGGAGTGGCTGCTGATTCCACAGTAATGCAGAGAAGGAAAAGATGTTTTTGACAAACACTACCTTTGAGGAAATGATCTAATTGAAGAGACAATCATAAAAGTCAATTCGGCATAAACATAGTGACTAAAGTATGAAGTGCAATGATAATCAGTAAGGTGGCCATAGTTACACATATAAAGGCATGTAGGACGAGAAAATTCATTGTCTTTTGGACAACTGGAGGAGATAGTTCAGAGCTTAAAGGATGAGAGGATTCTGGCAAGGTACTTTCAAGAGGTAGGTAGATATGAGAGTGACGATAACTGATATCAAGCAAATTCATGACATATAAATGTGTTTTTATTGAAAGTCAACAGTAGACACTGAATGGTAAGGACATTTTTTATTCTTCCAAATTATCCATGAAAGATTTGTCTATTTTTTAGTACAATTATATATTTAAGTTTTTTACTTACATAAAATAAACCATACAGACTAAGAAGCCAGAACAAAATAAATATAACCCAAATCCAAACTCATCAATTCCGTCCAAACTTCTACTCGATAACATGTAGCATGAGCATAATAGGAGTGTCTGAACTCTATTACCTCTGTTAGTCTCAGTTCCAGACCATCTCTTATTGTGTATTTCTTCTTATTAATTATGATTATGAGCAAAGGTATATCTTCATTACTGGATATATTATATCTTCTTACTACGTTTTGTCTGGAATTTTTTTTTTTTAAGAGACAGGGTTGGTCTTGCTCTGGTGCCCAGGCTGGTGTGTAGTGGCATGCTTATAGCTCATCCTAATCTTGAATTCTTGGGCTCAGTGATCCCCCCACCTCAGCTTCCCAGGTACCTAGGACCCCAGGGGAGCATCGCCACATTTGACTTTTTTTTTTAAAACAAGTTTTCAGTTTATTAAGAATTAAACAAAGGTATGATGTGATACAGTAAAAGCCAGACACTCAAGATAGGTATGATAGTACTACTCACAAAAAAACTTAAATTTCACCTCAAAAAAAATCACAAGACAAAAAAGAAAGCAATTTCACTGTTACAAGATAAGATATTTCATGTGTGTTGTCCCTTTTGTAGTTAACCACCATCCAGCCATCCTTGGTCCTGGAAACCATTATCTGTGTACTCCATTTCTAAATTTTGTCACAAGTTGAATCATTCATAATATTTTTTAATGGCTTTTTAATTTTTTTTTTTTTTGAGACAGAGCCTCAAGCTGTCACCCTGGATAGAGTGCCGTGGCATCACAGCTCACAGCAACCTCCAATTCCTGGGCATCACAGCTCACAGCAACCTCCAATTCCTGGGCTCAAGCGAGTCTCTTGCCTCTGCCTCCCAAGTAGCTGGGACCATAGGCGCCTGCCACAATGCCCGGCCATAATGGCTTTTTAAAATTCACCATATTTCTTTGAGTTTTATCCAAATTTCTGCCTGTATCAACAGTGCATTTCTATCTAATGATGATTAGTGTTCCATTGTATGGATCTATGACACTTTGTTTAACCACTCACTCATTGATGTTTCCAGTTTTTGGAGTTTTATGAACAAAAAGCTACTAAATATCTTTGTGTACACATTTTTGAGTGAACACAAATCTTCATTCTTCCAGGACAAAAGCCCCAGTGTGCAATTGATAGATTATTTGATAAACATCTATAGTTTTACAAGAAAATGACAAACTATTTTCCAAAGCAGAGGTATGGTTTTACATTCCCATCAGCAACATATAGGTGATCTGGTTTCTTTGAATTCTTATCAACATTTGATATTTTCACTATTTATTTTAGCAATTCTGATAGGTGTGAGGTGATATCTCACTGTAGTTTAAACTTGCATTTCCTCGCTGGCTAAGAAAGTTGAGAATATTTTCAATGGTATTTGGTATTTATATATATTTTTTGGAAGATAGGTTCTCATTTCATTCTTCATTTTCAAGATTGTCTCAGCTATTTCAGTATCTGTGCTTTTCTATATAAGTGTTATGTTATAAATAAGCTTGTATATATTTACAAGTATCCTTGTTGGGCTTTTACTAAGATTGCACTATACCTTAGATTAATTTAGGAAGAATTGATATCTTTACTATATTGAGTCTTCCAATCCATGAACATGGTATGTCTCTCGTTTATCTAGACCGTCTTTGATTTCTTACATTAACATTTTGTCATACTTAGCATGCAGATTTTGTACTTCTTTTGCCTTAGTATTTTTTTAGCTTTGGAGTAATTGTAAATGGTATTTGTGTTTAATTTCAGTTTTTACATATTCTTTGTCATTACATAGAAATGTAATTAATATTTTCTTGTTGCTAATGTAGTCTGTGACCATGATGAACTCATTTACTAGTTCTAACATACTTTTTTTGTGTATCTTTTAAGGTTTTCTCCATGATAAATCTTGCAACTTGCAAATAGGAATAATTTTACTTTTTTTCCAATTTGCATTCCTTTTATTTCCTCTTGTCTTATTGTGTTTTTTAGCATTCCCAGTACTATGTTTAATAAGAGTGGTGAGAATGAAAATTATTTTCTTGTTTCTGGTCTTAGAGAAAAACTTCAGTCTTTTATCTTAAGAAGGATGTTACTATAGAGTGTTTTATACAGTCCTTCAATTTGTTCCTAAGTTTTATTATAGATTTCATCAAATGTTTTTCTACATTCATTGAAATTATTATGTAATTATTCTTTTTCAGTCCATTGGTCTTGTAAATTACATTGATTGGTTTGTAAATGTTGAACCAGCCTTGCATAGCTGGAACAAATACCACTTGCTTATGGTGTATAATTTATACACACAGACAAACATACATGTGTGTGCACAAATGAGATCTGACAAATAAATTTGTGAACTCATCCTAGAAAAAGTGCTACATACCTACCTCATTGCTGTATATCACTACAGTCACCTTTGAATTATCCCTCTTGGGGAGCCAGGCACTGATGCCAGTTCCTAGTCCACCCTTCAAACTACTTTTTCTAGGATAAGTTTGTAAATTTAATTGTCAGAGCTTCGATGGCCATTCCAGAAAAAGAGTTCCAAAATTGCTAGAAGAGTGGAGTAGGTGCTGGTGTCAGTGCATGGCTTCCTGAGGAGAGTACTTTGATGGTGACCATCATGATATTCAGCAATGAAGTATGTAGCATTTTTCCTAGGATGAATTTGCAAACGTAACTGTCAGATCTTATATATAAACCATGCATATATCATATATTATATGTATACATATACAAATTGCTAGGTTCAGTGATTTTGTTAAGGATTTTTACACTGAATTTTATAGAAAATATTGGTCTTTTATTGGTGTTATTTTTGGTCCTTTATTTTTGTAATAGGTAATACTGACATTATAAAATGAATTGGGAAGTGTTCTCCCTTATTATGCTTTCTGGAAGAGGTTGTGTAAAATTCATGTTAATGTTTTTAATGTTCAGTAGAATTCTTCAATGACATGACTGGGTCTAAAGATTTCTTGTGAAGAAGTACATTAGTTATAAATTTAAATTTCTTAACAGTTTGGGGGCTACCCAAATCTTTTTCATATTTGATGTGTTGTGATAGTTTGTACTTTTCAAAGACTTGTTCCATTTTATAACAGTTGTCAGGTTTACACCCACTGAGTACTTGGTAGTGCTCCCACCTCCTCTTGATGCCTGTCTATACTGGTTCCTCCTTTTTCATTCCTGATATTTGTAATTGTGTCTTCTATCTTATTTCTTTGCTCAATGTTTTCCAATCTTGTGGACATTTTTAAAGAACCAGTTTTTTATTTACTTAATTTACTCTATTTTTCCCATTTTCAAGTTTATTGATTTCTGCTCTTCATTATTCCTTCTCTCTACTTGCTTTGGTTCTATTTTGCTCTTATTGTTCCAGTTTCTTGAGCTAGAAACTGAGACAATTGCTTGAATAACTTTCCTCATTTTTAATGAAAGCAAGTAGTGCTAAAATTTTTTCTCTCGGCTTTGCTTTAGCTGTACTCACATATTTTGAAATACTATGCTTTTATTTTCATTCACTTCTATGTTTTCAATTTTATTTCCCTTGGGACTTCTTCGATTCATGTATTATATACAAATGTATTGTTCAATTTCCAAGGATTAGCATTTTTGTGCTTTTTTTCCTGTTACTGATTTCTTTTCTTTTTTTAATTTTATTTATTGTATTTTTTATTAAATCATAGCTGTGTATATTAGTGTAATCATGGGGTATAATGTGCTGGGTTCATATACAATCTGAACTGTTTGACACCACCTCCAATTGTTTGACATCACCTTCATGGGATTTTCTTGTTTATTTTATGAAAACATTTGTATTCTGCATTTAGTAGGTTTCACCTGTACCCTTCTAAGATGCACCATAAGTGTGATACCACCATTTACCCTCTCTGTTACTGATTTCTAATTTTATTCAAATATAATTATAGGAGTTGATACAATGTATGACTTCAATCTTTGAAATTTTTATAGTTACTTTTATTTCCTAAGCTATGAGTTACCTTGGTGAGTGTTCCATGGGCCCTTGAAATATATAGTTGACCCTTAAATAAGTAGGAGTTAGAGGCACTGACCACATCCGCACACAGCTGAAAATTCATGTATAACTTTTCACTCCCCCAAAACTTTACTAATAATAGCCCACTGTTGACTGGAAGCCCTAGAAATAATATAAACAGTAAATTAACATATATTCTGAATGTTATATGCATTATGTACTGTATTCTTATAATAAAGTAAGCTAGAAAAAAATATTATTAAGAAAACATATGGAAGAGAAAATGTATTTAATATTCATTGAGTGAAAGTGGGCTATCCTAAAGGCATCCACCCTTATTGTCTTCCAATTGAGGAAGAAGAAGAAGAGAAAGGAAGGGTTGGTCTTGCTGTTTCAGGGGTGACAGAGGTAGTGGAGGTAGAAAGGGAGATGGAAGAGGAGGAGGGAGATGCAGGCACATACAGTGCAACTCTTATTGAAAAAAATCCACGTGGATGTGGGCCCATATGGTACAAACCTGTGTTGTTTGAGGGACAACTGTATATTCTGCTCCTATTAGGTAGAGTGTTCTATATATGTCAATTAGATCTGTGTGGCTAAATGTGTTGTCCAGTTCTATAACTTTACTGTTCAATAGTTCCTTTAATTACTGGGAGTGGATTGTAGAAATCAGCAACATAATTGTTATGTTTATTTCTTTGAGCTCTATCAGTGTTTGCTTTTTATATTTTGAGAGTTTGTTATTTGGTGCTTACACATTTAGGATCCTCTTGGATTTATCTTTTTATTTTTTATGTAATACATCTCTGTGTCTCTAGTACTTTTTTGCTTTGCTTAAGTTTATTTTGTTTGATATTAAAATTACCACTTCTACTTGTTTTTTTGGTTAAAGTATCCATGTTTAGCACTTTTTTTTTTATTATGGGTTAATAGGAGGATACATAAGGTTAGGTTACATAATTTGCATTTGTAAGGTAACATGGGGGTATTGGCACACTTCCTGGGTGAAGGACTCAACTACAACTCAGACTCTGTACTATACCTTGTAATGATTATTTTCATCTGCCTAGTTGACAAGACCACAAAGTGGCCAGAGATTTGAATTTATTCTCTGTGAGAGTACTGTGAATTAGATTAATAATTAAATCAGTAGACTGGGAAAAGCAGCTCCCTTTCCCCAAAGCAGTTGGGCCTTATTTAGTTGGTTGAGAATCTAAACAGAACAAAAAAGCTAACCCTGCCACAAGTAAAAGGAATCCTCATCTGACAGCCGTGCACTGGGACTTTCTACTCTCCTCACCTTTTGTCTCCTTCTAAGTCTCTCGTAATACACAGGTTAGCTTTTTAAATGGTACCTCACGGACTTGATATGTTGTTCATATTTTCAGTTTACTGAAAATTCTATTCATCTGTCCTCATGTCCACTGATTCTATGCTCTGTCATCTCGCCACCCTACTATGAAGAGGATTCAGTGAGGTGGGATTCTTTTTTTTCTGTATTTTTTCTGTATTTTGATGATTACTTTTTTCAGTTCTATAATTTCAATTTGGTTCTTTTTCTTATTTTTTTTTGCTAAAATTTATATATTTTTAATTGTTTCAAGAGGATTCATAATTGTTTCTTGAAGAGTTTTTATGATGGTTGTTTTAAAATCACTTTCAGATAATTCTAGCATTGGATCATCTCAGTGTTGTTTCTGTTGTCTTTTCTCAATCATGTTATGATTTTTTCTGGTTCTTGATATTATGAGTGATTGTTGTATTATAATTTTCACATTTTGAATGTGTTATGAAGATACTCTGTTTCCTATTTAACCAATTGTTTTAAAGAAAGAATCTTCTTGAAATGTATCCCTTGAGTCTTCTTGGGCAAAACTGCTTACCAGGGTCATGGCCAATACTCTCACTGCACAGCCGTGACATCCGTGTTTCTCAAGAAGCCCATGTGAAGGTGGTTACATACCTCGAATTTTCCATCAACCTGGCTGGACCATCCTCAAGAATGCTGGCCTCATCTTCACCTCCACTTTCCAAATCTTATAAGCTCCTTTTACAAACTGATTCTAACCCACAGACAAACACAGCGGATAAATCATTGTTGTTTCATTTCTATCACCAAGAATCAGAGTCTCTTTTCTCTAATAAAGTTGCAAACAGGCTCAATTCTTTATTACACATAAATACTAAATAGCTTCTCATGTCCCCCTGCTATAAAGAAGATAATTGGCAAGACCATATGGGAACAGAGTGGCCCAAGTGCATTGTGACAACCTCTCCTGGGGGAAATTTACAAAGACCCCATGTCTGCAGAGGAAGGAGGGGCTGTCACAGATGGATGGCTGAACTTCTTTCCTCACCTGTGGGTCAAGGCCATCTAGATTCTCCATGTCACAATGCTTCATGTGATGAAAGCGCTTAAATTCAGTTAGCCAGGCATGTTTACAGAGTGAGCTTTTCCTGGCACACTAGCAGGATGCAATTATAATCCAAGCAATAGAATAATTTTTTATATTTTTCAATAAGATGTCATAATAACCACTTTATTACTATCTTGTTTGTGCTTTCCAACTCAAAATTCATCAGTATCATTTTAGGGCATATTATTTTTACAGTTTGCATTATTATTACGTAATTGCTGGAAATTATACTTCATGATGTTATCTAGTTTATTAAGATTCTTTATGGGTCATTATCCCCAGACTATATTATTTTTCCAGTCCCAATTATTTTTCTTAAAAGTATCCAGAAAAATATCTATTATAGACAAAAGAATGAAGAGATTGGGGGAAAATTGTGTAAAATGATAAAATTTGAGAACAATCTTTCAAATATGTATTTATTTTCATATTACTTTTTCACTTTTTTCATAAAGAAAAAGAGATGTGTACTTTATTTTATTATACAAATAAATGAAAAAAATGTATCAGTTCAAAAACAAAGAAATGTTCTTTCAGTAAGCTTTCTAATCATGAGTTGTTTGTTCTTTCTGAAAGCATTGCTAATTGGAAAAGGCATTTCCACATACTGTTATTTAAGCAAGAACAGTTTTCCTTTTAAGAAATCTGCACTATATCGGTACAGACTATTTCCTGTTTAGTTGCAAGTTGTTTGTATACTCATATTAATCTGAAGTAAAAAATAAACAAATGCATAAAAACAAATGCAATCATAGGCGCAGATAAAGAACCACAGGCTTTTACTACAGAGGAAGGGAGCAGAGAATAGCTTGGCTGTCAGACAGAGGGAATCCAAGAAGGTCCTGAAGAAAGGATGCTACTTCTCTTCCTTTCAATCAGGTAAGTCCTCTTCCTCCAGTAAAATAGTTAACACGCTGATCAGTCCCATCCCTACCATCGTCCTTCATGTTGTCCTTCCACCACCATACCCAACTGCCTCCTGCTTCTCCCTGGCCTTTCCATAAACCCTGGAAACTATTAATCTAGTTACTATTTCTAAAATTTTGTCACCAATACTTACAGTGGTTTATTAACAATTGTTTTCAGTACATTTTAATACCTGGGAAAGCAAATGTGCTTGCCTTATTGATTACTATTATAAAATTTTAAAAATAAATATGAGTATATTTCCTTATTTTATTAATTTTCTAAAACGTTTTCAAACCCATGGGAAAAAAATATGATGGAACTTCTGTTGGAATTGCATTAACTTAATAAATCAATGAGGAAAAATCTCACCTTCTCATATAGTGCATGATATTTCTCTAGATAAATTCAAATACTGTAATCTATACTTCAGTAAAATTTCATGATCTGCTCCATGCAACTTTTAAAACTTATGGTTAGGTATATTTCTAGGTACTTTATATACTTAGTTGTTATTTTAAATATGGTCCATTTGTCCCATAGTCAATTTTCAAGTTTACTGCTCTTGAATCACAGGAAAACTATGGCATATTACATATTGTTCATATATCTAATTATTCTACTGAACTAGTTCTTTTCCATTTGCTTCTCTACGGTTTTTCTTCACAGACTTTTGTATTGTCTGTAAATAATCACAATGCCTGCCAGGTGTGGTGGGTCACTCCTATAATCCCAGCACATTGAGAGGCTGAGGCAGAAGGACAGATTGAGGCCAGGAGTTTGTGACCAGCCGGGGAACATAGCAAAACCCCAACTATACAAAAAAAAAAAAAAAAAATTAGCCATGAATGATGGCATGTACGTGTAGTCCCTGCTACTGAGGAGGCTAAGGCAGGAGGATTGCTCAGGCAGGAGTCTAGGAATTTGAGGTTACAATGAGCTTTGTTCATGCCTCAGCATTCATCCTAAGTGACAGAGATACCATATCCATAAATAAACAAAACATGACAATGTTGCCTCTTCCTATCTAATATGTGCGCTCCTGTTTATATTCCTTGGCTTCCCACCATGGCTATCTTCTTCAGTCTGTTATGTGTGTCCCATAAGCTGGGAGGGAGACCCTTGCTTGTTCTTTTAAATTTCCTAAAAAAAATTTATAATTATTTGCTTTTAATATGTCATTTGCTATAGCTGCTTCCTATAAACATTTTTGTTTGTTTCAGGAAAATTTTTATCTCTAAGTACTTTTATTCATATGAATTGTTTTTATAACTACTTATTCTTTTGTTTTCAAAATTGAGATTCCTAGGCAGACCACTTTCCCCAGATTTAGAAATATACATGTTTTCATAGACTGTTACCTGCTCAATGCCTTGGAAACACTTTTAACTCAAAAGCCAAGCTCACTATCTTCTTTCCAAATATGCCTCAGTACACTCTCTACCTGTAGTAGTGGAATTGCCACATCCCTGTCACATATGCCAACTTCTAGACATTATCTTTTTTTTTTCCTTAAGATTTCCATTCACGTATTTGTATTGTTGGGGAGTTATCGAGGGTACAGAGAACCAGGTTACACTAATTGCATTTGTTAGGTAAAGTCCCTCTTATGATTGTGTCCTGCCTCCAAGAGGTGTGTCACTCACACACCTCTCTCCGCACCCCCATTTTCCCACCTTCTGTCCCTCTCTCCGCACCCCCATTTCCCCACCCCCTACCATGTACTAGGTTATTGCTGTCCTCATATCAGAATTGAGTACATTGGATTCTTGCTTATCCATTATTCACTAAGAATAATGTGTTCCACTTCCATCCAGGTTAATACAAGAGATGTAATGCCTCCATCTTTTTTAGTGGCTGAATAGTATTCCATGGTAACATATACCACAACTTGTTAATCCATTTCTGGGTTGGTGGGCGTTTAGGCTGTCTTTCCTCAGTTTGCCAATTGTTAATTGAGCTGCAGTAAACAGTCTAGTGTAAATGTCCTTATGATGAAATGATTTTTTTTCCTCTGGGTAGGTGCCCATTAATGGGATTGCAGGATCAAATGGGAGGTCTAGTTTGAGTTCTTCGAGGATTCCCCATACTTCCTTCCAAGAAAGGTTGTATTAGTTTCCAGTCCCACCAGCAGTGTACAAGTGTTGCCCTCTCTCCACATTCGCACCAGCAACTGCAGCTTTGAGATTTTGTGACGTGGGCCCTTTTCACTGGGGTTAGGTGATATCTTAGTATGGTTTTGATTTGCATTTCTATGATTATTAGGGACAAGGAACATTTTTTTCGTATGTTTGTTAGCCATTCATCTATCTTCTTTAGAGAAGGTTCTATTCATCTCTTTTGCCCATTGATATAAGGGATTGTTGGCTATTTATGTTGATTCATTTGAGTTCTCTGTAGATCCTAGTTAGTAAGCTTTTCTCTGATAATATGCAAATATTTTTCCCATTGTGTAGGTTGTCTATTTGCTTTGGTTGTTGTCTCCTTAGCTGCACAGAAGCTAGTCAATTTAATTAAGTCCCATTTGTCCATTTTTGTTGTTGTTGCAATTGCCACCAAAGTGTTCGTTATAAAGTCTTTCCCCAGTTCAATAACTTCAAGAGTTTTCTTTCTTTGAAGAATTTTATTGTTTCATGCCTTAGATTTAGATCTTTTATCCATCTTGAATCAATTTTAGTGACTGGAGAAAGGTGCAGGTCCAGTTTTAGTCTTTTACTTGTGGATATCCACTTCTCCCAGCACCATTTATTGAATAGGAACATTATCTTTGACTTTTCATTCATTTAAGAAGAGAGAAAGACAAAAGCAGTGGACAGAAACTTGGTAAACCTGTTTATAAACAGGTAACATTAGAGCAAATGTCTATGTGTCTGTGCATGCATGTGTACGTGTTTGCTTGGGCATGTCTGCATGTATGCAGATGTACCTTGAAAGAATATATATCAAACTTATGATACTGATTGTTTTCTGAAGAGGAACTTGGACTGGAGGTAAAATCCTATTTACCCTGATTTGATTAATATACATTGTATATCTGTATTAAGACATCACTTTTACCTTATAAATACATACAACTATTATATAACCATAATACTTAAAAATAAAGTATTTTAAAAATTAAAAAATTAAAAGTATATCTAAGATAATATTCCTTTTCTTAAAAAAGATCTAAAACAAATTATTCAGGGTGATAGGTATGCAGCTGATTGTTATAATGTTCTCTGTAATTTAATCTGTATTAAGATGTTTCTAAAGAAATATTCCAAGTCAAAGACCACAGTGGATTTTGAGTAAACATGATAATATGTTAAAAAAAAAAAATAGGCTGGTAGATATGAAATAAGAATGTCAGCCAGAGGCTGACACTATTAAAAAGTAAATAGGTGGCATGGCTCCAGCTTTTATAAGGTTCTTAATATCTTTGATTATTCTTTCCTATATAGTAATGCAATTTAGTAATAGCAAATACATATTTACTGTTATACATATTTATACATTTTTTTTACTCTTATTCTTAGCCTAATAGTTTTCAAAAGGAGCTGCCAACTTTGGGTTTTCACAAAGTGTATAGATTCTGGCTAAATGATTTACTCTGGCTGTTTACAGAAAGTACTTGCCACTTGTCACCCACACCAAGGCATGGGTTTGCATTGTCTAAAAGGGGAGCTTCTCATCTAGTAAGTGCTTATTAAGCAAAGCATCAATTATAAGATTTTCTCAATTATATTTAGTACTGAAGTACAAAAAAGTCTCTTGCTGAAGAACATTGGAGATAAAGGGAATAAAGACAACTGATTAAATCAACTGTTACCTACAAGCAAATGAATGTCAAACTGTTGATTTTCCTTCTCTCTTCTACGCTTTGCTTTCCATTTCCCTTAACTTACCTATAAAGCAATTGTATAAAACAATTTGTTTACAATTTCATCATTAGATCTATAGCACAGCAAACTCTATTTTATTGCACTTCACTTCATTGTGCTTCGCAGATACTACATGTTTTACAGGTTTGTGGCAGTCCTGAGTTGAACAAGTATATTGACATCATTTTCCCAAAGGCATGACTAATGTAAACAAAGCAACCTTATGTTACTTTAGAACATTTAGAAGATGCCATCTAGAACTTTCATAGCTAGAAAAAGAAGTCATAGTCTAACTTCAAATTCTCAAAGGACAAATTGGCTCTCTTTTTAGGAGATAAAGCAGATGGTGACTTTAAATTGAAACCAATGTTTATTTGCCATTCTGAAAATCCTAAGACCCTTAAAAGTTATGATAAATCTACTCTGCTCATGCTCTCTCAATGACACAAAGCCTTTATGACAGTGCATCTGTTTACAGCATGGTTTACTGAATATTTTAAGCCCACTGTTGAAATCTACTACTTGGAAAAAAATTTTTTTTCAAAATCTTATTGCTGTTACTTTTCTTCTTTGAAAAATATTTTTCAAAATCTTATTGCTCTTACTTTTCTAATACTACTACTACTACTACTCGGATCTACTAATATGTGGAAAAAAATCTACTACTCGGAAAAAATTTTTTTCAAAATCTTATTGCTCTTACTTTTCTTCTTATACTTTTATTTAAAAGCTATAAGATTGTATAAGATAATAATTACTATAATGAATTTTGGGTTTGAAAAATATAGGATGTAGTATGTATAAAAATAACACAATTAATGGTTAAAAGAAACTGGAACTACAAAAGAACAACATTCCTATATGTCACTAGAATTAAGTTAGCATAAATCTGTAGTACATATTGATAATTTAAAATGTACTATAGATATGAGAAGCCTTAGAGCTACCAATAGGATAGCAATTCAAAATTATAGTGAAAAAATAAAACATAACCTAGGTAATATTCACTTTATGCAAAAAAAAGCTTGGAAAGGGGGATGGTGAAACAAATATATACATATAGAAAAATGAAAAGTATAATGGAAGGTGTAAACCTAAGCATATAAAAGTAATGTTACATTTAAATAGATTAAAAGTTAAATCAAAAGATAGTGTTTGCCAGACTTGATTTTTAAAAGGATCCACTTATGGTGTGGTGCCTGTGGCTCAAAGAGTAGGGCACTGGCCCCATATACTGGAGGTGGCAGGTTCAAAATTGGCCCCGGCCAAAAACTGCAACAACAACAACAAAAAAGGCTCTAATTATGTGCTATCTATAGGAAACAAATTTTATTTTTTAAATTTTTTAAACAACAAGATAGAGTTTGTTGATGGAAAGATTGATGTACAATCTTTATCAGAAGAGTGGGGGGAACAAAGCAGGAAGCCCTCAAAATTTTATTTTTTAATTTTGGTTGAAAGTAAAAGAAAGTAAAAGAATGTCATGCCAAAGCTTTTGTAAGAATTCTGGAATAGCTGTACTAAGATCAAGCAAAATAAACCTTAAGATGAACAAAATGTTATTAGGAATGAAAGGAATATTCAGTAACAATCAAAAGGATCTACCCATCGGTAAGATATATCAATTATAAACATATATGCACCTAAAAACACAGCTCTAAAATACATAAATCTGACAGAAATGAAGAGAAAAATAGTGAATTCAATGATAATCATTGCATCCTTCCATATCCCACATCTTAAATAATGGGTAGAATAACTAATAAAATATCAAAAAATGCAAAATAATGGAACAACTTTATAAAACAAGGAGACCTAACAAATATTTATCGCATGGCACCCAACAACAGCATATGTTCCTCTCAATGACTGTATGTAACATTCTCCAAGATAGACTGCAAGATAGGCTATAAAACAAGCATTAATATATGTAAAACAATTGAAATCTTAAAAAGTGTACTGATCAAAATGAAATGAAATAATCAATAACAAAAGAAAATTCAGGCAATCCACAAATGTGAGTGAAAGAAGACAATTCTAACTAACCAAAAAGTCAGTGGAAATCAGAAAATACTTCAAGATCATTTAAATGAAGACATAACATATGAAAATATATAGGATACTGCTAAAACAGAATGTGGAGGAAAATTCACAGCTGTAAGAGCCTCCATTAAAGAAGTAGAAAGATCTCAAATCAACAACATCATTTTCCTCTAAAGATACTGGATAAAGAAGAGCAAACTAAAAAATGAAGAAAACCATAAAGATTAGAGTAGAAAGCAATAAAACTGACAATAGAAAATAATAGAGAAAATCAGTGAAACCAAACATTCATTCTTTAAAAAATTCAACACATTTTACAAACCTATAGCAATGATTGCCAAAGGAAAAAGAAACATGACTAAAATTACTAAAATCAGGAACAAAAGAGAGGACATTTCTATTGAGCTTATAGAAATAAAAGGACTATTAGAAAATATTGTGGAAATTTAATTGACAACAAATTAGATAACATAGATGCATTGCATGAATCCCTAGAAACATACAAACTACTGGAACCAATTCAGTAGGAAGTATAACAAGTAAAGAGATTGAATTAGTAGTTTTTAAACTTTCCACAAAGAAAAGCCCAGCCTCAAATAGCTTTACTGGCCCACACTACTAAACATTTAAAAATAATTAGTGCCAAGACTTTACAAGAGATGGGTATTACTCCCTAACTCGTTCTATGAGACCAGTATCATATGGATACAAAACCAGATACAGATCTCACAAGAAAACTACAAACTATAATGTATTTTGTTAATTCAGACACAAAAATCCTCAAAAAAATAGTAAATATAATCTAACAACATATATTATGACCAAGTAGAATTTATCCTAGGAATATAAGGTCAATTTAACATTCAGAAATCAATTATATAATATACAATACTAATTGAATAAAGAACAAAAACTATACGTTCACCCCAACAGGCAAAGAAACAGTACTTTACAATATGCAACTTTCAAAGTAGAAATCAATTAAGAATTGAGGGAAATTTTCAACCTTTAAAAGGGCATCAAATGAAAAACCGAGAGCTAAAATTACAAATAATGGTGCGAGAAGGAATAATTCCCCCTAAGATTAAACACATTGACTGGGTGTCCACTCTTGACACTTCCATTCAACACTGTCTGATACACACATTTGACACAAACTGTAACAAAATCCCAGCTGGATTCCTTATAGAAATTGACAAGATGAATGCTCAAATGCATAGGGAAGTTCAAGGGATGTAGAGTAGCCAAGATGATCTTGAAAAAAGAGCAAACCTGAAGAACCCATACTTCCAGGTTTCAAAACTTGCTACAAAGCTTCAGAAATCAACGTGCTTATCTGAATAATACCGGCTGATTTTTTCAGAACAAAGAACTTTCAATGCGTATTACTGATGCAAGAGTTTTACAGGTGAAGACTTGCAAATGGACACATGAGATAGCAAAATTATACTGCATGCATTTTTGGACATGAACATCTTCTCTCAGTTCTGGATATAAGTGCATGTTTAGAAAATAAAATAAATAAAAAGTCTTGCTTTAAGTTATGCCAGTATCACTACACAATTATTAAATATATAAACACCTAACCTTTTCTTTGCCAGTTGCCTTTTTGAATTATCTTCAAGTGCTGCCAAACTAGAGTTTACAGGCAAAAATTGGCCTTTAGCTTGCTCTTGTAGAACCATTGAGCAAACGATGCTTTTACATGTTTAAAGATGGAAGAAGAGGAAAGAGGAGGAGGAGAAAATGTAGAAAAATAGTAAGATGATACAACCGAGACCACATGTGGTCTACAAAACCTAAAACTCTTTATCATCTGGCCCTTTACAGTCACCCCTTGAGGTGCACTCTGAGCTGTGCTCACTGGTGTAGAATGACTACAAAAGAGCTCTGAGGCCTTTCCTGTTCTCATGCACTTTACAGTGAGATTATGTAACTCTCCCATTAAGAAGTGGAATCTATTTCCAACTCCCTACATCTGGGCTGGACTTGTGTTTTTAATTTTTAGTTTTACATTTAGGCCCAAAGAAAGAAGTGTTAGTAATGGCAGGCCAGTACTGAGCCTGCTTTTGAGATGTCTTGGACATTCAGGCTTCTTTCCTTGGGACGCATAAGAAGGATCCCGGGCGGGCCAGCTGGACAGTGGGGAAAGGAGAGCCGAGATGGAGCCCCAGCCTCCTGAAAGTTGACCCCTGCATACATGGCAGACACCACCCAACTTACCATCCACAGCAAACCATGACAGTAGTTCCACAGCAGAGAAAGGACTGCACTGCCCGGTCGCCCTGTGAACAATAATACAAATGTATTACTGAAAGTCTTATAAATTTGGGGAAGTTTGTTGTACAGAAAAACCAAACTGGTACACAAATGTAAAATAAAAGGAAGGGTTAAACACCGTGCACTCTGTCTGTTCCTAATTGTGCTTGCTCAACTTCCAGCAAGCTGGGGACAAGCAAGATGTTCACAGCAACTTTCCTTTCTGAATTTGAGATAATATGATTCCTGCAGCCCAGGGATTTGATTCCTCGTGCTAAGTCTCCATATTAGCACTGCAAGTACACATTTTTCAAGCCTAGGAAACCCGGGATGAATCCCAAGTCTGGGCACAAAGTTCAGCACGTATGTGAGTATTTCATGATGTGTAGCCAACCCTTGGCCCAGGCTTCCTCTCAAAAGCCTCCCTGTCTCTCTCTTCACTCCACTCCATTTTACTTTTCCTTACAGTGTTGGGAAGGACACTTTTCCTCTGTCAGTTTAGATCCCAGTGGTCAGGAGCCAGCGAATGAACTGGCAAAAACAGACCGAAGGGAGACAAGACACAATTCACCCACATGCATGTGGGAGCTCACCAGGGCAGCGGCCCTGAACCCCTGGGGTGAGGGTTTCTACACCGGCCTGATGACTGCTGGGGGAGAGTTATGAAGAATGGGGGGTTCTGAGGAGGCTCGTTGCTACCCTTTGCTTGCAAGGTTAAGCTGCTGAAGGCCTCATTCATCTCTGACTGCAAACTTCCTCCCAGTGGGGTTTAAGGCAGCAGAACTCTCTTGAGTTTTTGCCTCAGTCAGATAAAGGAAGTTCAGACAAGATTCTTTCTGCATCTGCGGAGAGCACTGTTAGTCCTTTCAGCAATATGTTTAGATTGAATTGTGACCCCCACAGAAAACAAAAACAAAAACAAAAACAAAAACTAAAATCATCGAAGCCCTAACTCCCATTTTCCAGAATGTGACTTTATTTGAAAATAAGGTCATTGCGCATATAATTAGTTAAAACGAGGCTGTACAGTAGCAGGGTGGCCCGTAATCCCTAATCCGCTGTGATGGGAGTCCTCAGAAGAACACAGCCCCGTGACAAGGACACACACAGAGCTGCCGTGTGGCTGTGAAGGCAGAGGCTGGTCTCTCAGCCGCAAGCCCAGGAGCACCAATGCCGGCTGGAAATCAGCAGAAGCTTTCAGAGGGAGCCTGGCTCTGCCACCACCTTGACTTCAAACTTGCAGCCTCCAGAAATGTCCCTGTGGTTTTGAGCCACCTCGTTTGTGACACTTTCCTATGGCAGCCCTAGGTCACTAAAGGTGCACTGCCTGTTGTCTGTCCCCAGGAATGTGGGCTCTTTTGGGCACCGCCCAAAGCCAGGTTCGTAGTAAAAATGGTAAACATTTACTATGTACCGGCTCCAACGTTAAGGGGATTACACATAGTAAATTCTTAATCCACACAACAACCCCATGAGTAAAGCATCATTTTACCCCCATTTTCACTGATCATTCCAGCAACCCTTTCACAATCACACAGCAGGGGCAAAGCAGGGATTCAAACCCAGGCAGGAGGGGGAGGTGCTCTCAGACGCATCTCTCCCTTCCCGGTGCTCACGCCACTGTGTTTTTCTCTACATTTTACATTGCATCCCAAGCTGTCATCAGAATCTGTCTCCTTTTACTGTCTTCATTTTTTCAGTGGCTCTATTCATTCATTTCTACTTATTACACGCTGGAGGAGGGGGCGAGGGATTCTGTGCAGTTTCACCATCACCTTATACACTTCGGACCCTTTTTTTCATTTCACTTATTGAATTCTGGGGTATCCATGTGCCCCTGATATTGGACATTTATCTAAAAAATGTGGCAGCCCTACTTAATGTTAGATAATTGCAAAACTTCAAATCCCGATTACCCACTGAAAAGCTCAAACTTTTGGCACGCCCCCTTTGGCTCGTCACACCAGAGGGGTAACACCTTATTGGCTGTTCTCCATCCCGGCACCTCCCCTAACCGAGTCTACATAAGGTGCACTTGTAGATTGCTCTCCCGCTTTTCTCTCCCTTCCCCGTGTGTCTTGTGTCTTTGTCTCTCTCTCTCTCTCTTCCCCCTCCTCCTCTCGACCTTCTCTCCTCTCCTCTCTTTCCCTATCTCTCTCTCTCTCTCCCCTCCTCCTTAATGCTGCTCTGCCGCTTCCCCCGCCAATAAAGACCTTTCGTACAAGCCTTTGGTGTTCTGTGAGGTTTATGCCTGTCGAGTGCCCCCCTTTCACTTATACCCACTCACTTGTTATTAACTTCCCAAATAAGAACTTTGTTAATGCGAGTCTTTTTAATTTTTTCCATTCTATCTAAACTCCTTTTAAAACATTTTGGATGAATGTAAGAGTTCAAATGATTAGGTTACAATGTGTCCATTTGTTGAGCAAAGTCCCTGTTGTAGTTGCTTTCCTTTTTGCCAAACATGCTTAGCGCGTCTCAGGTAAATCACCAAAAGGTTTATCTCACTTCCCTACCTCTCCTTCTGTGGGGGATGGGCTCCAGCAGGTGTTATTCTTCCTCCCAGCCAAAGGGGCAGGGCCCAGGACTCTTAATGACAAGTGGAATCAGCATTCCACAGAATTCCACCAGATTCATACTTGCAGAGGATGAATTATTATAATGAATTATTAACCCAGCTGGCTTTCCATTTTCACGACAAAAATGGCAGGAAGAAATACCATAATTCATTAGACTGATTAGAGATCATTTTAGACTTACAGAGCAGTTGCAAAAATAGTAAAGGGAGTGGCTATGGCCAAGTGAGAAGATCAGTGAATTTTGTCCTCCATAAGCAAATACAAAGTTTAAAACAGCCTTCAGAAACTACTATTTTCGTCCTTTGTAAATTGATAAACTGCTCAATTTTTGAGTAGGAACCATGGTAAAAAATGTGGCATGCTTGCCTGGGGGTTTTTACCCCCATATCAGTCTCTACGGAGGTTCTGCTGGGGCAAGGCTTTCTATCCTCTGCCATGGTCAAGGAAGTGCACTTGACATAGAGTGATGGATGCCCACAGCCAACAGCATCATCAGTGAAATGACTTTTCAGAGGGAGGCTGGTGGAGGAGAGCTAACTTTCTTTTCCAAGAGCTTGATGGTGTGTAATGGTTGGGAAGCACATGTTCCCAGTTTAGGCTGCATCTTAATGCTGTGGAGCCCAGAGGGCTCATATTATCCTCTCCCACCTGGCTGACCCTGGGGGTTCGCATGTGCGCACCGGAGATTCCACTGGGGCCAAGGAAAGCAGAAGCCTGGCAGGCTTGAAAATGAGCTGAGTTCTGACTGTGCTTTCCTCCCCCAACACTGATTGATTAGCAGGGGATGGTGCCCTTATTGTCTGGAATTGGGTAGCTAAAACAATGGAGCTAGCCTGAGACAGGTACAATCCCTAGGAAGTAAGCTTTAAAAAAAGAATTCAATGGCTGGGCTCCTGTAGCTCAAGTGGCTAGGGTGCCAGCCACATACACTGGAGCTGGTGGGTTCGAATCCAGCCTGGGCCTGCCAAACAACACTGACAATTACAACCAAAAAAATAGCCAGGCGTTACAGTGGGTGCCTGTAGTCCCAGCTATTTGGGAAGCTGATGCAAGAGAATTGCTTAAGCCCAAGAGTTGGAGGATGCTATGAGCTGTGATGCCATGGCACTCTATCCAGGGTGAAAGCTTGAGACTGACTCAAAAAAAAAGAAAGAAAAGAAAAAATAATTCAATAGCAACAACACAAAACATCTGAGCCAAAATATCAGTGGCTGCACATCACTGGAGACAGATTATCTTGGCTCAGATGAGTTATTAAATAAGCACACAGCATCAACAAAAATCTCCTGGGGAAATAAATAGCAGAATACAGAGTTGCCATAAAATGTTTGTTATCAAAAACCTTTACTAATTACTGGTGAAACTTATTAAATGTAGAATATCAATGTCTTCATATAGTGATTAAGAAAATACCATGAAGGCTATGTTTAACAGTATGATCAAAATATTTCTGATTGTATATGAAGTCAGCACATTGTGCCCCATGATTAATGCACACAATTATGATTTAATAAAATTATAAAAAAACAAACAAACAAACAAAAAAAACCTTTACTATTCACCAAAAATTATGGATAGGCAAAGAAACTGAGAACTTTAACCAAGACATATGGGGTGAACAGCAGATAGAATCTGTCTCTAAAGGGATCCAGTTGATGGATTTACTAATCGAAAGACTTAAAAGTAACTGTTATAAGTATATCCATGGAATTAAAGTCATCCAAGTTTAAAGTACTAAAGTATAACAGCAATGAAGATACACAAATAATAAAAAAAGAACCAAGTAAACAAGAGAAACAAGTAAAAAAAGAAACAAGTAAAATAACCTGGCATGAAAACTTTTACTAGAGAGTAAATATTTGAGAGGGTAGATGAAATAATTAGTAAACATAGAGACAAATTAACCTAAATTATCCAATATGAAGAACACAGAGAAAAAAATAAACACTGTCTCAAAGACTGAAGGCATAAATGCTGTATACCAACATAAGCATGTATAGGAGTCCCAGAAGAAGGAGGGAAAAGGGAGGGAACAAATATGAAGAAACAGACCTGAAAATTTCACAAACTTGCTTAATGCATTTATTTACACACACAGAAGTTCAACACACCTCAGTGAGCAACATCTGTATGAGATTATGTATAGTAAGTTTCATTTATATGAAATACCTACAAAAGGCAAATTTAAAGATAGAGAAAGCAGATTAATAGCTGCTTGGGGCTGGGGGTAGGAGCAGAGATTGACAGCAAATGGACATGGGATACTTTTGAGAGTGATGGAAACATCTAGACTTGTAGTGCTTAAGCCCAACACGACTCAAAGTAAGTAAAATCATTGAATTGCATACTCGCAATGAGTTAATACTTAAATGTAATTTGTTTAAGTTTAAGGAATGAATTGATCTAATCTTATGTTAGAAGACATTCAACATGTTTTTGTTGCGTTTGTTCACCTGAGAGGGTACCCAGGAAAAGTGAGAACTGAGAGAGCAGAGATCTTCTCGCAGAGTCCCCAAGAACACACCTGCAAGGTCCTCCCCATGGAGACTCAGCTCTTAGGAATTTGTAGAAACTTGACTTCCTGGGGCCCAGAAAATAATGCTTGCTTCTGTGTCTGTGAAAGCCTACACCTGCCTTCTCCAGCTTGGTTCAAACTTACCAGGGAAAAGGGTACTCATGGACAAGGAGCCTTTGGCTAGAGATAAAAGGGAAAAGACAGAGCCAGTCAGGGAGCACGGCCATTTTTAGACTCTAGTCCTCTGTGGCTCCGCTGGCTGAAATAAAGTCCCTCCTCCATATCTTGGTGTTCGGGTATTCTTTTACTCTATTGGGCCTCATCTTCCTGCAATGCACCCACTCTCCTGGATAAAAAGTACGGACACCTTTCTTACCGGAGAAATCTCATTGCTCAGTCTATGAGCAACGTGTGGAAAAGAAATTCAAGAAAGAGGGGAAGACCGTAATCTTCTGACACTGAGGAAAGGCTGAATGAGAAGATGCACTTTATAACGCAAAAAGGAAAGGAAAATCAGCAAGGAACTGCATGGTTTGCAGCAGCAGAAGTGTGAAAGGTGAAAGGAGAGAACCCAGTTTCTGCTGTGAGACATCCAAGAGGAAGCCTGGACGTCACCCTGGAGATTGTTTCAAGAAGTGTCACGCTCAAAAAGATTATAAGCGAAAATAAACAAAAACACTTTCATTATTTCATGTAACCTAAAATAGACAACAAAATCATCAGCTGAATTCATATTAATGCTTTTCTCTTTTAAAACAGTAGGATAATTACAAGTAATCCACCAACCCCTTTCTTCCCAAAATAAACAAGAGCTGGAGAGTGAGGAGAGGTAGAAAATTGGATTACAAAGGATTTTAACATAGACAAAATTACTTTTGGCTTAGAGGAGGCCAAGGTGCAATTTTCTTTGGTTGTCCGACACCAGTTGCCTCCACCACACCACCTAAGTTTTACCCAAATGAGACCAAAGTCATTTGCCTGAGGTACACCAGTAACAAAGTTGGTGCCACATCTGCCTTGACCCCCAAGATTGACTCTCTACGTTTGTCTCCAAAAAGGTTGGTAATGACATAGTCAAGGTCACAGGTGACTGGAAGGGTCTGAGGATTGCAATGAAACTGACTATTCAGATCTGGCACATGTTGCTGCCAAGCAGTGCAACAGGGCGGACAGGAATTCCCCCAAAGAAGACTTTCCCAACCACCAGGGGTCTGGAGGCAGAGGGAGAAAACTTGCCAAGAAATTAACATGCAGAGTTTCTGTGAAAAAGTCTGCTCAGACCTCTCATCAGTCTGTAGCAAGGCAGATAGGTGCCACTCTGAACCAAATTCTCCAGTTTTTAATTAAAGATTTTAGGGCATGCATTTCCAGAATGAAGAAGCGATTAATAGTCTGCTTACTCATTTGTGCAGGTGGTCTTTTGATTACAAAAAAGGTCATTAGGGTGGAGGCACTAAATGATAGAACAATTCTCAAGGGCAAAACTGAGTAACAAAGTTGCCTTGGCTTAAGGGATGGGAGAGGAATGGTTAAGGTTGCAGCCTTTAGGCTAAAACTGTCGTGGCCCAAGGGTAATTTTTAATCCCTCTCTAACTCTGCTGAATTTTACCCAGATGTCCCCAAACTAGTTATTTTGGGAGTGGGGGGGACACTGACACTCAGGGCCATTCCCACCTGAGTCCTCTGGAATGTCTGCCTACTTTATATTTCTACCCACACAGACAGGCCCAAATTAAAATGTTACCTTCTGTCTCTTCCCCAATCATCAAAGACCTGAAGGAACCACCAAGAGACAGAAAGAAAAAGAAAAACATTAAATACAACAGAAATACCACCTTTGATGAGATTGTCAACACTGCCAGACGGATGCAGCACCGATCGGATCCTCAGCCAAGAAACTTCGGAACCATTAAAGAAATCCTGGGACTGTGCAGTCTGTGGGCTGCAATGTTGACAATGTTGACTGCCACCCTCATGACATCAGAGGTGACATTAAGGTGCTGCAGTGGAATGCCCAGATGGTTAAAAAGTACAACTAAAGGATCACTTGACAATTCCCCCCACCCAAACCCAAACCTATATGCAAAATGTATGTATCACCCACAAATAAGATACATTATAACCTCCAAAACCATCTCAGAAATTTTCTCATGGGCAAAATAAGCATGATATAATAGTGTGGAAAGAAGCCTGGACTTGGAATCCTAAACCACGAAACAACACACCTGTTTCATCATTTATATAACATTGGCTGCTTTCACCGATTCCACAAATACTGAGTTCTCATTTTGTGTGAGGTACAGGTCTACGCCGTGTCCTTCCTTGGTAGCCTTTGGACGAGGGAACTGCAGGTGACCCAGGGGAGGCTCAGCTGTCTCATCCTGATCCAAGGCATCAGAACACAGACCAAATCCCGACCAACAGAGATAGCAAGAGTGTGGGCATGAACTGTAGGCTTCAGGGCAGCTCCCTCCACCGCCCAGAGAAGCTGTGACTCACTTTACCTCCAGGTATTTCTCTCTGCACGTCCTTTGGACACTTCTCTGTCCCTGAATCCTATATTGTTAACAGTCTCTGTTTACAACACCAATGTGAAGAGAATGGACTCTTACAGAAGCCATTCTTCTAACAGTGCTCACATCTGCCTTTTTTATTCCTTTCTCCTTCTTTGATTTAGGATTTGTTCTCTACGAAGGTGTGAGTATAGAATTGGAAGTAGAGTCCAAATCTTTGAAAAGCCACATCTGCTCCAAGGGGTCTCATTCCAACCATGGAACAGAGGATCAGGTATGACCAGAGAGCAGCCTGGCACTGTCCTTCGCTCCCAGGTCCCCCCTGCTGCGTGCTCTGCAGGACATGTTTTCCAGCTGCTGCCGCCTCTGGACCAGCTGGTTCTCTGGGCACTGTGCCACTCTACCATTTGGCTCTGTGAAGACAGAGCTGCTCTCTGCCTCTTCCTGCTTTTATGTTTTTCTTTCAAGTTATGATTCCTCTGTCACCCAGTGAAGTTAATGATAAAGAAAAATGGCTGTAACAAGCATGAGTTATAAATCACTGCTGCAATTCAAAGGTAAAAATAAAACATAGAACGATGAGCGTTTCCACAATTCATGATTAAAATAACTCTCATCGATGGGTTAGTTGTCATTGTTATGACTACTATAATTAAGACTTAGGGAATAATTTTATGCTAACAAACTAAGAAAGGAGAAGGGTCATTTAATATTTAGGGAGTGGAGTGTGTGTCTAAAAAGTAGTCAAAGGAGATGGCTTTCAGAACAAAGCCTTCAAAGGAACTGCATCAGGGAATGCAACTGGTAGTCTTTTTAATGTGCACAGTTTGCAGGGAGACTAAGTATGAAATGCTTTACCTTTGCTTCTCACAAAAATATGTGAAAAATTTCTTTTATCATTGCCATTCTGCAGATGAAGCTACTAAGGTACAGACAGGTTAGATAATTTGTCCAAGGTCACACAAGTAAGTGGCAAATCTTGGATTTAACGCCAGGGACCTATTTCCTAAGAAAGGTTTGCATGGAATTGCTCTACCTCATGTCCCCTGAAACGAGCCTTACTTCAATGGATGTGATGGCAAGGACTCCGAACACTGGTCAAAAAAAAATGTTCTTCGTGGTGGGCAGGGCAAAGCTCCACTTCAAAGCTCAGGGAATCTGGCCTAGTAAAGAAACAGAGCTCTCATTTAGCACAGCATGTTCCTACAGGCAGTGGCAACCATGTGGAACTTTGCAAAACCTAACTCTATGCCAGAGATCTAGAGATGTTAATGTGAGATGCCTTTGATCAACAACGTTATTTGTGCTTTGCATGAACTTGACAAAGGCCAGCTAATGCTGAATCTGACATCATCTGGGAACTAAAGTGTGTGCACATTAGGAGCTGGGTCTGTGCAATTAGCAATAGCACTTTGTGATTACTTGTGATACAGAAGTGGAAATCTTAGAATATTAGAATAGAAAATTACTCTTTCTAATCACAAGTTCAAATATAGCTCTTCATGTGACAGCTTAGGCTGAGGAAGAATTGTACAGAATTCCAAATTTAAAGACCTATATCATTGCGAGTGTTTTTGAAACAGTATCTAATTGTGCTATCATAATCAAGATATTTTGAAAAATTCTATGACATGCATCAGGGTTCCTCATTTCTCCCTCCACCCAGATTCCAACAAGTTGGACAAAAGGAGCAAATGTTAAAGTTAAAATATCTCCTTCATTACTGATAAAGGTAAGGGAGAAATGACCTTGGGTCCAATAAAAATGAGATTGTGTGCATTTCCTTCCTGAATTAAACTTCTAGGATAGAGAATCCTGCCTCCTCAGTGTGAGAGAGGATACCCAGAAAAATAAGGTCTAAGAGAAGAGAGGTCTTCTCAAGGAAGGCCCAAGGACACAGATGTGAGATCCTCCCTGTGGTGACTCAGCTCTTAGGAGAAACTTGACTTTCTGAAAACTAATGCTTGCTTACCTTTCTACAGAAGCCAGTGCTTCTGTAAAAGCTCAAACTTGCTTCTCCAGCTTGATTCAAACCAAACAATGAGAAAGACACCTGTGGGCCAAACAATGAGAAATAACTTTTGTGTGTGTGTGTGCGTGTGTGTTTTTGAGACAGAGCCTCAAGCTGTCACCCTGGATAGAGTGCTGTGACATCACAGCTCACAGCAACCTCCAATTCCTGGGCTGGAGCCTCCCAAGTAGCTGGGACTACAGGCGCCCATCACAACGCCTGGCCATTTTTTGGTTGCAGTGATCATTGTTGTTTTGGCGGGCCCGGGCTGGATTCGAACCCGCCAGCTCAGGTGTACATGGCTGGCGCCTTAGCCCGTTGAGCCACAGGCGCCGAGCCAGGGCCAGAACTTTTTGACTGGGGATAAAAGTTAGGAGACTGAGCCAGCTGGAGAGGGAGGCCATTTTTGCACTTTTGTCTGCTGGCACTCCCCAGGGTAGAATAAAGCCCTTTCTCTTTTAAACCTGTGCTTGAGTGCTCTTTATCTCCGTTGGGCCTCATCTTCCTGCAACTGAGCTGGCCACGTTCAGCCATAGCAGGTCACAGACCCTTATTTTGAGGATAGGAACCACTGAGAAAAGGGCTGCAGGGGCCAGAGGCTCTGAGCCATCACTTCGTGCTAATCTCCTCGGGAGAAATAAAGCACAACGGAGAGAAAAGGCAGGTGCTGCTCCCCTCTACTTGGGGGTGGGTATGAAATCCTGCTTTGTGGATGAAGCAGGCGCGTGGAGAGAGAGGGAGGAAAAGCTGCTTCTCTAGACTATGAAAATTCTGTTGTGAAGCGAACAGATTAGTGATTCAAAGCATTAAATATTACCTCCTGGCCTATGTGGCTGCCTTTTGTCTGCGTGGCCTCCTGCTCCTGACTGTGACAAGCAGAAGCACAGGGCGCCCTTCCCCTGCAGGAGATGGAAGGCGGAATGTGCGCCCCAACAGGGGACTCAACACAGCAAGCCCATCGCAGTACTCCGGGGCTCTCAAAGAGTATATAAAGAAGTCTGTGAATTCTGAGGAGGACGAAATCATTGCTGACTGATTAATTAAGGGTCTCCTTCCCGCGAGAGATTTATTCTTCAAGGGCAGGCCAGCTTGCCTAAGGCAAACTGGGATACCAGGCGGTTGTGAGTACTGCGCCTGCGCGAGTGTGTCGCGGGAGGGTGACGTACGGACCACGTGGGCAGGAAAGCGAGTCGGAAGGCTGGGGGGCGAGTTCAAATAGGGTCTTACAGAGCCGAAAACTAAGGAGTCTTTGTGACTAATTGAGGAGAATGGAACATTGGTAGGCTACAGCTGATCTCTTATGAGGACCTGGGAGGCCCTTGCCTCGTGCCCTGGGAGAGCTCGCTGAGGCAGTGGGAAGGGATCGATACGACTGTTTCTAATCAGAAAGAGTGATATTAATGATGAAGTTCAAAGCGGAAGCAGAAATACTAAAAAGCTTAGATAGCTCTAAAGGGAGAATTAGTGGACTGAAAACGAGATATGTGACACTAAGCCCACACCTGGACAATTGAAATAAAACTTCAGAACATCAAAATTAATGAGAAAAGTATGTACAAAAGATCGTTAATTGAAAACAGCTGACTTCTTTCTCAGCCACAGTTGAGAATTTGAGAATTTCGGTAACTTTAAATCTTCAAATTTCAGAGGGAAAATAAATGTTTACCTAGAATTAAAAGAGAGCAAGAGAAGAAAAAGGACACTTTAGACATATGAAGATTTAAAAACAAAAGGAATATAGAAAATGTTCTCTAATGGGAGAGAATACTTGCAAACTCTACATCTAACTATATAACAAATGCGTAAGGAACTTAACAACTCAATAGCAAACAACCAAACAAATGAACAAACAAGATACATTTGAAAATGGGCAAAAAAATTGAATAGACATTTCTTAAAAGGGGATTTAGAGGGCCAACAGGTGTATGAAATAATAGTCAACATCACTAAATCATCAGGGAAATGAAACGAAACCCCACAATGAGATATCAATATTTCCTCCCTGTTAAAATAGCTATCACAAAGTGACAAAAGACAACATGTGCTGGCAAGAATGAGGAGAAGGGGATGCCTTTATATGGTGTTGGTGAGAATGTAAGTTAGTACAGCCTTTAAGAAAAGCTATATGGAGAGTCCTTAAAAACTTACAAATAGAACTACCGTAGGATCCAGCAATCACACTAGTGGGTCTACTATATATCCATAGAAAGCAGATCAGTGTGTTAAAAGAGATGTCTGCACACCCATATTTACTGCAGCACTCTTTCACAATAGCTAAGATACGGAATCAATGTAAGTGTCCATCCCTGGGTGAACGAATAAAGAAAATGTGGTATAAACACAATGGACTACTATTCAGCTACAAAAAAGAAGAAAATTCTGCAGCTTGTGGCAACATGGATGAACCTGGAGGACATATGTTAAGGGAGCTATGCCAGGCAGAGAAAGACAAATGCCACATAACCTCACTTGTGTGTTGAATCTTCAAAAGCTGATCACATGGAAGTGAAAAATAGAATGGTGGTTATCAGACCTGGGGCGGTTAATGCGGAGGGCAAATAAGGAGATGTAGGAGGAACAAATCTCAAGAGATCTATTTTACAGCAAATTGACTATAGTTAATGATGATATATTGTATCCCTTAAAAAATATAAAGGAGTGGTTATGTTACATGCTTTTACCTCAAAAATGATAGCTATATGAGGTAAAGCACTTGTTAATTAGCTAGATTTAACCATTGCACAGTATATATGTATTTCAAAATACCAAGTTGTATATGACAAAAACATATCTGTAAAATTTACCAAAAGAGATCAGGACAACAGAGATATGCAACATTCAGATTATTCTCGAAGAAGATGACTCCCAATTTAAAGCCTACTTAGTAAATTATGGAATGCACAGAGTAGAAAAGAAAGAAAGAGAACATTATCCAAAAGAAGACAGGGAAAGAAAAAATAAGTGATCAAATAGTACAAGGGGAAAAGATGATAAGAGTAAATGCAGCATAGCATGACAGTAAAATTCAAGTATATTGGAATCTCCATAAATAGAAATGCATTCAAGTTCATTTATGAAAACAGAAAACTTTTCTTTTTACTAGATTTATAAAATGTAGCTAAAGTCTGTCACAGAAGCCCTGTTACAAACATATCACATGCACATAAAAATAATAATGGGATGGAATAAAAATATACTGCCTCAATATCAAACAAAAAAACCCTCCAGTATGGTGATAGCATTAACAGAAAAAATAGATTTTAAGTCAAAAAGCAATGACAAAACACTGCAAAATCACAAACAGAAAAACATACCCAGTATCCATATTAGTCATCTCTGTAGGCACTTAAATGTATACAGCAAAACCTTACAGAAATTGAAAGAGAAATTGATGAATATATAATCATAATAGGAGATTTTTAATGGGCCAATATCAGAAACTGGTAGAAAAATCAGATCAAAGATTAGTGAGAGTAAAAAACAATGGAATAGCAAAATCAACGAGTCTGGTTTGATGAACATGTACATCAGAAAGTACTATAAGGGCGCTGGCCAAGGTTGTCAGGTTAAAACCCAGCCCAGGTCTGCTAAGCAACAATGACAACTGCAACCAAAAAATAGCCGGGTGTTATGGTGGGCACCTATGGTCTCAGCTCCTGGGGAGGCTGAGGCAAGAGAATCACTTAATCCCAAGAGTTTACAGTTGCTGTGAACTGTGATGTCACAGCACTCTATCGAGAAATAGCATCAACTGTACAGAATATGCAACAAAAATAGCATCAACTATACAAAATCTCCCTAAAAAGAAAAGCCCAGAATCAGATGGCTTCACATTAGAATTCTAAAAAAACTTTTAAAGAGGAACTAGTACCTATATTAATCAACCTTTTCCAAAATATAGAAAAAGAAGGAATACTAAAAACACATTCTATGGAGCAAACGTCACCTTGATCCCCAAACCTGGAAAAGACCCAACAAGAAAAGAAAATTATAGACCAACCAATACCACTAATGAATATTGATGCAAAAATATTCAACAAGATCCTAACAAACAGAATCCAGCAACACATCAAACAAATTATACGCCATGACCAAGTGGGTTTTATCCCAGGGTCTCAAGGCTAATTCAATATACATAAAACTATAAATATAATTCATCACATAAAAAAAAAAAAAACAAAGACCATATGATTCTCTCAATTGATGCAGAAAAAGCTTTTGATAATATCCAACATCCTTTCACAATCAGAACACTTAAGAAAATCGGTACAGAAGGGACATTTCTTAAACTGAAAGAGGCCATCTATAGCAAACCCACAGCCAATATTGAAATCATTTTCACTCAGATCAGGAACCAGGCAAGGTTGCTCATTGTCTCCATTGCTTTTTAATATTGTAATGGAAGTGTTAGCCATCACAATTAGGCAAGAAAAGGCGATCAAGGGTATCCACATAGGGTCAGAAGAGATCAAACTTTCACTCTTTGCAGGTGATATGATTGCATATCTGGAAAACACCAGGGATTCTACTACAAAACTCTTAGAAGTGATCAAAGAATACAGCAATGTATTAGGTTATAAAATCAACACTCATAAATCTGTAGCCTTTGTATACATTAACGATAGTAAAGCTGGAAAAATAGTCAAGGTCTCCATTCCATTCATAATAGTGCCAAAGAAGAGGAAATATTTGGGAGTTTACCTAACAAAGGACGTGAAAGATCTCTACAAAGAGAACTATGAAACTCTGAGAAAAGAAATAGTTGAAGATGTTAACAAATGGAAAAACATACCACACTCATGGATGGGAAGAATCAACATTGTTAAAATGTCCATACTACTCAAAGTAATATACAATTTTAATGGAATCCCTATCAAATCTCCACTGTCATGCTTTAAAGATCTCAAAAAAATAATACTTTATTTTATATGGAATCAGAAAAAACTTCCAATAGCCAAGACATTTCTCTGAAATGAAAACAAAGCAGGAGCAATTACGCTACCAGACCTCAAGACTATACTATAAATGGATAGTGATCAAAACAGAATGGTGAATCCCTGGTGTTTTCCAGATATACTATCATATCACCTGCAAAGGGTGAAAGTTTAATCTCTTCTGACCCTATGTGGATAGCCTTGATCGCCTTTTGTTGCACAAAAATAGAGAGGTAGACATATGGAACAGAATAGAGAACCAAGAGATGAACCCAGCTACTTCCTGTTATTAGATCTTTGACAAGCCAATTAAAAACAATCAGTGGGGAAAAGATTCCCTATTTAACAAATGGTGCTGGGTGAACTGGCTGGCGACCTGTAGAAGAATGAAATTGGACCCAAACCTTTCACCATTAACTAAGATAGAGTCTCACTGGATTAAAGATTTAAACTTAAGACGTGAAACTATAAAAATGTGAGAATAAAGTACAGAGAAAACTTTTGAAGAAATCCGCCTGGGTGAATATTTTATGAGGAGGACCCCCAAGGCAATTGAAGCAGCATCAAAAGTACGCTACTGGGATCTAATCAAACTAAAAACTTCTGCACAGCCAAGAACACAGTAAGTAAAGCAAGAACACAGCCCTCAGAATGGGAGAAGATATTTGCAGGTTATGTCTCTGACAAAGGTTTAATAACCAGAATCCACAGAGAACTCAAACGTATTAGCAAGAAAAGAACAAGTGATCCCATCTCAGAATGGGCAAGGGACCTGAAGAGAAATTTCTCTGAAGAAGACAGGCACATGGCCTACAGACACATGAAAAAATGCCCCCACCCTTAATCATCAGAGAAATGCAAATCAAAACTACTTTGAGATATCATCTAACTCCTGTAAGATTAGCCCACATCACAAAATCCCAAAACCAGAGATGCTGGCATGGATGTGGAAAAAAGAGAACACTTCTACACTGCTGGTGGGAATGCAAACTAATACGTTCCTTTTGGAAAGATGTTTGGAGAACACATACAGATCTAAAAATAGACCTGCCATTTGATCCTATAATTCCTCTACTTGGTATATATCCAGAAGACCAAAAACCACATTATAACACAGATATATGTACCAGAATGTTTATTGTAGCCCAATTCATAATTGCTAAGACATGGAAGAAGCCCAAGTACCCACTGACTCATGAATGGATCAATAAATTGTGGTATATGTACACCATGAAATATTATGCAGCCTTAAAGAAAGATGGAGACTTTACCTCATACGTGTTTACATGGATGGAGCTGGAACATATTCTTCTTAGCAAAGTATCTCGAGAATGGAAGAAAAAGTATCCAATGTACGCAGACTTACTATGAAACCAATTTCTAGCTTTCTTATGAAAGCTACAACCCAATTATAGCCCAAGAAGAAGGGGAAAGGGGAGAGGGAGGGGAAGGGAGGGGGAAGATGGGTGGAGGAAGAGTAATTGGTGGGATCACACCTATAGCAAATCTTACAAGGGTACATGTGAAATTTACTAGGTGTAGAATATAAATGTCTTAACACAATAACCAATAAGAAAATGCCATGAAGACTATGTTAACCAGTTACATGAAAACATTTCAAATTGTATATAAAACCAGCACATCATACCCCATGATTGCATTAATGTACACAGCTATGATTTAATTAAAAAAAAAAAAGATGGAGACTTTACATCCTTTTTTTTTTTTAAAGAAGACACTTGGTTCCATTAGATGCAAAGAAAGAAAATCAAGGATGTGAAAGTATTTTTTTTTTATTGAGACTTTACATTCTTTGTATTAACCTGGATGGAAGTGGAACACATTATTCTTAGTAAAGCATCACAAGAATGGAGAAGCATGAATCCTATGCATTCAATTTTGATATGAGGACAATTAATGACCTAGTACATGGTGAGGGGTGGGAAAGGAGAAGAGCAGAGAGAGAGACGGAGGGGGGTGGGAGAAAGAGAGAGAGAGGGAAGAAGAGAGGGGGGTGAGAGAAGGGACGAGCAGAGAGAGGGAAGGAGGGAGAGGGATGGGGGTCTCGGTGTGTGACATATCTTTTGGGAGCAAGACACAATTATAAGAGGGACTATACCTTACAAATACAATCAGTGTAACCTGGTTTCTTGTATCCTCAATGAATCCCCAACAATTAAAAAAAAAAAAAGAATTATGTGCCTTTGTGTCTTGGTAAACATGAAAACCCTGACTAAGGGACGTCAGATACACATGTTGCCAGGACCCCCCATCACAAGCTTAATTCCATCAGTACCAGCAGGTAATAAAGTACCAGCAACAGTCCATGATGAGATAGAGTTGGTACATCCAGCGTCAATACTTAGGAGCAAAAGGCACAAACGAGCTGCCTGGACAGGTGGCCCAGATCCCCACAGCTCCACCAACACCCTTTCTTTAGCTGATGACTAACAATACAAGAGGGAAAGCAGAAGTACAAGCCCAAGCTTGGTGTGCAAATGGGTCAGATGGCAAGTGGATACAAACCGGAAATGGATCACTACAGCCCCACTCAGCCATGGCTCTAAAAAACAGTGATGGGGAAATCTCTCCCAATGGGCAAACTCTCAGGCGGTGTACCTGATCACCCACTTTGGGTGGAAAGAGAAGTGGCCTGAAGTTAGACCACAGATGGACTCATGGCCAGAAGCAAGTGGCCATGGCAGCTGGTCAGAGGCCTAGAAGAAAAAAATGTCAGAAGATCAGGGACAAGAAGGTCTCAGGTAGAGACTTGTGGGTGGGCCAATGAGAGGGAGCGTGACAAGTTCCACACCACGCGTGGACTCCATCAGGGGGCGGCCACCACAGAAGGTATTAAGACACCAAGAAGACAAAACAGCTGGGGCAGTTGGTGTCAGCCAGCCTCTGTCCTCAGACACCCCAGAGTGACAGGAGGGGCACATGAATGAAGTGGCCACAGTAGCAGAGATGGAGGCTTCACATGAGCCCAGCAGCACAGACCCCACTTATCAAGGCTAAGCTTCTTAAGCTGACTTCTGCTACTGCCAAACATCCACCTGGCCAGCAATAATGAGGCACGCTGAGAGCCCAGAATGATACCATTCCTTGAGAAGACCCACCAGCTAGCGGGAGACAGGGATATAAAGGCCATTCTAGCCTGACACAAGAGAATTCCGACAAACTTGACCAGGCCATGTCAGAGCTGGACCCCTGCATTTGCTCCATCCCACCGCCATGGTCTCGTCACAGGTGCTGATCCCCAATCAACACGCCGTGCTCCCAGCCTGAGGCACATGTACAAACAGTCACAAGATGCCACCTTAATGCACAATTCCTCTTCACATTAGCCAGCTTTCAAAGACAAATGAGGTAGAAGTGAGCAAGTATTTTAAATAATCAGATACTGTCTCATAATCTTTATTTCAATTATTGTTATCATCTCAAACAAGTTTTAAATAGAAATTAAGGATTTACATATACTACGTTTAAACATAATGTACCAAATCTTAAAGTGATAATCCTAGGATTAATAAAAGTAGCTTATAAAAATAAAAGATAACAGCTGGAAAACATGAAGGAAAATAATTGCAAAAGAAAGACTACCGGGCTGGGCACGGTGGCTCACACCTGTAATCCTTGCACTCTGGGGCCGGCCTGGAGGATAGCTTGACCTCAGGAGTTTGGACCAGCCTGAGCTGGTCTATTTCTAAAAATAGAAAAAATTAGGCAATGTGGTGATGCATGCCTCTAGTCTGACTACTCAGGAGG
Organism: Perodicticus potto; assembly: GCA_963574655.1. Classification (NCBI taxonomy): domain Eukaryota; kingdom Metazoa; phylum Chordata; class Mammalia; order Primates; family Lorisidae; genus Perodicticus; species Perodicticus potto. Next base: position 16,822 of record CAUYRH010114983.1, on the reverse strand, counting down.
CTGAGGCAGGAGGATCGCTTGAGCCCAGGAGTTTGAAGTTGCAGGAAGCTATGATGATGCCACTGCACTCTACCCACCCCCAGGGAGAGACACGGCCTCACAGCAGTTTAGGAAGAGCGCTTCTCCGGGGGAATTCATAACCATTTATAATGAAAACATGAAAAAATATTATAATATGTGCAGTTTCAAAATACTTAAAATAAAAAAAGCACATATCAAATAATTGCCAATTTTAAATAATGAACCTTCCAAAACTTTTTGGAGTTTCCTCGTTAATATTCCCCACTCCGCCCCCAAAGCCCAAGTACTTTTCCTCTGCAATTATCAGTAACCGAGACTATCAGGAAATATGCAAAGAGCATTTCAATGGCCTTATTTCATTTATGGGGAAAACAATAGCAACAACATCTGTCTACTTCTGGTTTCTCAGCATTTACAGACATAATAACCCAAACCAGTTACCTCTTCTCCAGGATAAATGCTGTGCCTAATTCCTGTGCGTCTTGCTTTTGCACTGCATTTGCAGAGTGGTCCATCATTCATCTGTCAGAAACACAATGTAATTCATTTTTATTGGAGGAAAAAATCCACACCAAGCACGATGATGCCTTGGAAACTGTGTGGGCTTTAATGTCACGAGCACTGAAGCTCCGAAGAGGCTGTCACGCTTAGAAGATTAAACGGATGTTCCAAAACCAATAAAGCTACAAACTGTCTATATTGTCTGATAAAGGGAAACGGTGTGACAACACTGCATTCCCGAATTATTTGTGCAGCCAGGCAGAAAATATCAATGTCAGCACACTGCTTGTCCCCATCCTCCCCTACCACTTCTCAGTACATGTTTTTCCTCTTTCTTATTTCAGTAAAAATTACTCTTTTACCAAAAAAAAAGCATATTTTATATCCTGGAGGAACATACACAATGGATTGAAGGTGACCTGCAGATTAAATGTTCTTAAGAAAAGAAACTAAAACCCCTCTCTGAAGCAGAGAAGAAAATGCCTACAAGAACCAGAAAAATTTACAACACTGATCAGGTCAGGCTATGTCTCTTTTCACCTGAATTCATTCCAGTGCCACGAACTGCACTCACATGACTCAGTAAGTGAACAATTCTTGACTACTTCTCAGATACAAAGGTAAGTGCTAAGGATGGGGCCAAAAAATAGCGCAGAGTCCGTGTACTTACTCTAGAGGGGAGAATGACATAACCAGGAAATGCTCAGCAATTTAAAAGGGAAAAAAAATAAAAGCACTCTGAAGGGAGGTAATGCTTAGCCTTCAAAGAGTTGAAAAGTGAAGGTCTGAACAAGAAAAGAAGATGGTTATTCCACACAAAGCATCAGCACACAGGAAAAAAAATGAGAAGGCAGAAAGCCCATGTAGTGCTCCATCCAAATAAAATGGATCATTTATACGAGCAATTAGCCGAAAGAAGCAACAAAGATCAAAATCTGACAGGTCTTAAAAGCCACTTTTCCTAAGATTACTTAGTATAAATGATAATACTGATTCAAAAAGGAGAACAGAGCTTAGATAGAAAAAGTGGGAAAGTGGAGTTCCATTCTCTTTGTATTAATTAAAATATATATATACACTACGTACAGTAGAAATATATACTACACTACGTACGTACCATAGCTGAGCAGCTACACTGACCAGCTCCTTCGGTTGACCTAATTGTCATAGGCTGGACATGCACCACACATACATGTAAGTACAGTTCCTTATGTTGACCACCTCTGTATACTGACCGGTTTGTTACAGTCCCTTGGGTGGTCAACTTACAGAGAGGTTCTACTGTATCAACACACATTACTTTGAAGTTCTTAAGGTGTTTAACTCATTATGCCCAGTTAAACTATAAAATAAAATATCTCTAGCAGGGCATGGTGACTCACGCCTGTAATCTCAGCTATTCAGGAGGCTGAGGCAGAAGGATTGCTTGAACCCAGAGATTCAAGACCAGCTTGGGCAACAGCAAGACCTTCTGTCTGAAAAAAAACAATTTTATTTGCCAAGCATACTAGTACATTCCTGTCGTCCCAGCTTCTCAAGAGACTGAGGTGGGAGAACGACTTGTACCCAGGAGTTTGAGGCTACAGTGAGCCAGGATCGTACCACTGTACTCCAGCTTGGGCCACAGAGCAAAGACTTTGTCTCTAAAAGAAAAAGAAAAAGGAAATCTCAATAATACATTGAAAAGAAGTATTAACATGAAAAGCTAAAACTTTTTTTAGCTTTTTTGGGAAATCTAAAGCTCCAAGTGGTTACCTAAAAGACATATTACATTACAATATTATCTAAAGTAACAGGTGGCAAATAAGAGATGTAATAGGATTCCATCAAAAGTCATGATGCACTCCTAATGCTGGTCAGAACTTGTGATGAAAACTGTGGAAAAATCACTTAGTGCTCACTATTTCCAGAAGCACACAGACATCCAACATGTTTGCCTTTTACCAGGGTTGAGGTTCCCAGCCATCAGCCCTTTAAAAGGTCCTATTGTACAAAGAACACAAAACTAAATATAGTAAACAATAGGATAGTAAGACGTTATAGAAGGTGCTGGTAAGTCTCTGAGAGGAACAGAAATCCCAAGAAATCACGATAGCTTTTTGCTACATAGGAGAACAAGTCAATTCAAAAGGTCATATACAGGGGAAGAGCTTCTTTTACAAGAGGACAAAAATGTTCTGAAATTCAGTCGTGGTGATAGTTGTGGAGCCCTGTGAATATACTAAAACACCAGATTATACACTTTAAGTGTGTAACTTGTACCATATGTGCATTATAACTCAATAAAGCTGTTTAAAAAAAATATATGTGATCAATATACCAATGCACTGACAATTTTACCAACCTTTCTGTTCAGTTCTAAGATAGCAAAAGGTACCACAAAGTACATAAGAGTCAGGCATTCCAACTATATTAATTCTACCAAGAAAAAACATGTAGATAGCTGTCATCTAACAAGAACCAAAAGAAGAGCATTCTAATAAATACATGAAGGTATAATTTATTCACCTTCACTATTAATAATTTAAATATAAATTTTAAATTATTTTTTAGGTATATGATTTATTATGCTTAATAACATATGCATTAAAGATACTATTTAGTATATATTGTATGTTTGTCAGATATAAATCTTCTATAAAGACACTATTTTTATTATGTATTACTTCATAAAACAGTAATTAAAAATAAAAATGATTATTCCCAATTATTACATCATCAGCTCAAACACACTTAACAAGGAAAAGAACTTACAAGGACTTGCGACTGTTACCAACTAAAAACAGTGAAGTCTTATAGGACTTGTTTACTATTTTGCAGCAAGATACCTTTCAGGTGAACTGTTTTTAAAAAGATCTACAAATTCTCTCTCTCTCATCCTACCATCTGTCTCCTTTCGTCTACTGCAAATTTAATGAGTTAGCACCATTACCTTGCTCTCCAACACAGAATTTACAAACATCATCAAATATGATTCAAGGAGCAGGTACTCTGAACGGAACTCTAATGCTGAAAAGAAATAGCTCTGAAGAATGACCCAACCCTGCTAGAGTAAAATTCAGTTTCAATACCCCCCAACATGGATCTTCTGAGCCTCGAGCCATAAATGTGACACATTAAAAACACACGCACCTGGCCTGGGTCATTGTACCAAAGTTCATCATGAAGCCGGTCAGGGTGGGCCTTTTTGCGTTTGATTTCTGCAATGACATCAAACACTTCCGAGTCCGAGCTGCTGGAACAGGTGCTGTCCTCATCAGACTCACACTCAGATTCGCTGGAACTCTCTAATGGAAGTTGAGGGGAAAAACATGTATAGATGGAAAAATTAACAAACTGGTTGTTGTGGAGACTTCCAAATGACTTAAACCTCTAAATATAAGGACAGTTGTTTATTTTTCTAGCAAATACTTGAGGGCATTCTCTGCACCAAAGCCTTTGCTAACCAATACCATGAAGAATAATATAGCCCATAATGCAGTCACAATCTAGTTGGGGAAGCAAAGAAAATAAATATTTTTACAGAGAAAATAAGACTTAATGAATAATGCCATATAGAATAAAAACAGAGTAGTAGTACATGGCTTCACACTTTAAAAGACGTAGCAATTCACAAAGTGCCAGATCCACCAATGATCTGAAAAGGTCAGTGATGACTTCATGGAAGGGGTACACGTGACCCAGGAACTGGGGCAGGATGGGAGTAAGCTGATGAAGAAGGAAAAGGAGTTAGTTAAGAGGGAAGGCTGAGGGCAAAAGCATGGAGGTAAGAGTACAGATGGACTCTGGCTGGAACACAGGCCCCACAGAAAAATACCAAGAGGTAAGGAGCTGGAAGTGTTGACAATGCCAGACTAAACAAGGAAAATGCAAGATTAAAGATTTAAAATGTTTTCTCTCAATAATAGCAAGGGAATATTTCAGTCCTTGAAAGTGACTGAATAAAAACAGACGTAAGGCTGGGCATGGTGGCTCACAACTGTAATCCTAACAATTTGGGAGGCTGTTGGGCGAGGATGGTTTGAGGCCTGGGCAAAAGTGAAACCTCCCATCCATACAAAAACTAGAAAAATTAGCCAAGTGCACACATGCCTGAGTCCCAGCTACTCGGGAGGCTGAGACAGGAGGATCCTTTGAGCCGAGGAGTTTGAGGGTGCTGTGAGCCCTGCACACCAACCCAGACAACAGAGCAAGACCTTGTCCCCCAAAAAAGAAAAAGTAGATGTAGAATTATGCTAACTGAAATAAGCCAGTCACAGACAATTACTGAATGATTCCACATATATGAGATACCTGGTCTGATCAAATTCATAGAAACCAAAGTAGAAGGTGGTAGCCAGGCACCAGCTAGGGCAACAGGAGACTCGAAAGTTATTGCTTGATGGGTACAGTGGGTATAATTTCAGCTTTGCAAGATGAAAAGTTCTAGAGATTGGTTGCAAACAATGTGAAAAAAATTATTTAACACTACTGAACTATACACTTAAAAATGGTTAAGATGGAAAACATTGTTATATGTATTTTTACAAGACACAAAAGATTAATCCTATAAGAAAGAGATTAACGAAGTAGCCATATAATAATAAACTCCATCTATGCAGCCTTAAAGAAAGATGGAGACTTTACCTCTTTCATTTATATGGATGGAGCCGGAACATATTCCTCTTAGCAAAGTATCTCAAGAACGGAAGAAAAAGTATCCAATGTACTCAGCCCTACTATGAAACCAATTTATAGCTTTCATATGAAAGCTATAACCCAATTATAGCTCAAGAAGAAAGGGAAAAGGGAGAGGGAGGGTAGGGGAGAGGGAGGATGGGTATAGGGAGGGTAATCGGTGGGATCACACCCATGGTGCATCTTACAAGGGTACATGTGAAATTTACTAAATGTAGAATATAAATGTCTTAACATGATAACTAAGAGAATGCTGTGAAGGCTATGTTAACCAGTTTGATGAAAATATTTCAAATTGTATATAAAACCAGCACATTGTACCCCATGATTGCATTAATGTACACAGCTATGATTTAATAAAAAAAAAAAAAAAAAGACACTTTGTACTAAGCACTGTTTATCTTCTCACTGAATCCTAAAAAATCCCTATACACACTTGGTATTATTATCTCTATTTTGTAGGTGAGGAAACTAGGCTCAAAGAGCTGTAATAGCCTTTAGTGGGTAAGAGCCAGGATTCCGAACACATTCTTTTAACAATTATTACTCCATCTTCTTTTAAATCTAGGTCTACTACTTACTAGTTGCGGCATCGGAAAGTTTGTTTCCTAAGTTTTCCAAGCCTCAGTTTTTTAAAAATTGTAAACAACGGGGGGAATGGCATCTTATAGATTTTTTTATTAAGTTTGCTTGAGTCTGAATATGTATCATATTGATCATAGTGGTTGGCATATAATCCGTATTTTAAAAAAGCTTTTGCAGTCTACGGCCATACCACCCTGAATGTGCCCGATCTTCTCTGATCTCAAAAAAGCTTCTGCTGCTGTTATTGTTGCTGTTGAATCAAATATTCAGAAGAAAGTGACTGTGGGTAGGAAATGCTACCTGCTGAAACCTACCACCTCCACCCAAATTAGTACACTTCGTTTCTTCAGTTAAGCATATCCCCAATGGCTTTATGTATTTCTCATCAACTCTCACCACATTCCATAAAACAGCTTGCATGTGAAAGTTGCTTTTGCTTAAAATTCAAATGTAGAATAAGCAAAATATTTTTAAATGAATTCTATTACACAAGCAATTGCTCAATGTCAAATACTACGACCTACTTGGCTTAAATTGAATAGCTCACATTATGGGGAATAGTGAAGGTTGGAAAAAAAAAATATCAGGACTGTTCCCTAGCCCACAATAAGAGAGAATTTCATCACCCTGGATTTTTATTTCTATAGATAATAAATAGACATCAGGAAATAGAGTGGAACAAGAGGAAATTGCAAATTAAGTGGTCTCTTCTTTCTGTGTAGAGATACCTAGAGAGGTCAACATTCACACAACCCCTTTATTTACTGTCTTTTGGTCTACTTGTTCACCGTCACTTCTGTCACTTCAGTTCTTAACAGAAGACTGTATACACATTCTGTCATAGAGTACTACAAACATCGTACATTCTGAACCACAGTAGCCTCGGTACACGCAGTTCCTCTGATACCATAAAATTAGCTGCACTGGTTCTCAAGCCTGGCTGCATATTGGAATCATCTGGAGTACTCTTAAATACCACTGACACCTGCCCCCATCTCCATTCAGTTGATTTTAGACACTGATTTTAGAGCTATGCTCCCTAGGCTTGAATCTCACCTCCTCTTCTTACTATTTGGACAAACTACTATTTGGACATTTAGCCTCTGTGTTTAGATTTCCTTATCTGCAAAGTGAGGATAATAATTGTGTTTACCTTGAAGGGATGCTGTGAAAATCAAATAAGTTAACACATTGGAAATACGTATAACTATCCTGCACACAGGTGTTCCATAGGTATTAGCTGTTATTATTAGCAATAAAATAGTATTTTAATTGCTGTACTTTGGTGTCATGGAAGAGATGGGAAAGGTTTACAGAGCTTGTAACCACACATGAATGACAATGCTGAAATGACAGCAGAAGTATTCTGTGTTGAAAATTCATGAAAGTGATACCTCTTCAGTCAGTGTAAGGTAGTATTTTAAGGATATATTAGATGATATGAGGTTGATTCATTTGCTTTTTGTCTGGATTTTATACCTCGAGAAGTAAAAATCTGAATGTAACATATGACCCTATTTATTTATACCAGTGAGTTTTCAACCAGTGTGCTGTGAAAAATTTTAAAGATCATTAATTAAATTATTTTTGAAAGATGTTCAAAGCACAGTAAGTATATTCTTTTTATTTATTTATTTATTTATTTATTTATTTATTTATTTATTTATTTATTTATTGAGACTGAGTCTCACTTTATCACCCTCGGTAGAGTGCTGTAGTGTCACAGCTCACAGCAACCTCCAACTCCTGGGCTTAGGCAATTCTCTTACCTCAGCCTCCCAAATAGCTAGGACCATAGGTGTCCACACAGCATGGCTATTTTTTGTTGTAGTTTGGCCAGGGCCGGGTTTAAACCCATCACCCTCTGTATGTGGGGCCAGCACCCCTGCCACTGAGCAATAGGCACCACCAGTATGTTCCTTTTTTTTTTACTCTTTCTTTTTATCAACATAACTTAAGTGTGCCATGGAAGGCTTTTTTTAAATTAAAAAAAATATTTTATTGCCTCTGGGTGACATTTTAATTTATATTGACATTTATTGCATATACACATAGGAGGTGTGTGTATGTGAGGTGGAAGTTTAACTATAGGCTCAACTGTGCTGTGATATAAAAAAAGGTTGAATAACACTTATTTATACCATTATTATGGACTGTTACTGCCATTTTCTCTGGTATAAAAACACCCCAGGGATAGGACTTGGAAAAATCAAAAGTCATGTTAATCTTAAAATAAACAGTGATGTTGGAGGTTGTAGGGATTCTTATCTCACTTGTCTCCATTCCACGGGGAGGAGGAAATTTCTACTAGGTTTGTGAATGGGGACAGAAAGTACTGTACAAACTTCTCAGGATCAACTTATCTGATGGGTAAGATTCAAATAAAGATAAGTGCTCGTTCATGGCCTCTCCTGTGCATTTCGGCTCTCAGGTCCAAATGCCTTCCAATTGAGATGATTCTCTTTCTCTGATAAAATGAGCAGAGCCTCGTCAGGGCACAGGCACTCACTGTCCTCTAGAGGCAGGCCCATAGGCCCACTTTGCTCTTGATTTCTAGCTTCCACTGAAGTGTGACACAGGTCATCACTCTCAATAGCACCAGGAGTGTAAGTGGTCTGCTGTGCAGACTCAGTCTCCTCCACATGTGGGTACTGAGGTATGCTTTTCGAGCTGGAGGTGGTAGGAAAAGTCTCACTAGGCCTTAGGCACAAGCCATGATCTTCGATCCAGTTTTACTTATAATAAGGTTCCTACCGTATTTGGTCTCTCCCAGGGATTTTTGTGCTTTTTTTTCAGTTTGACTCAGAACTGGAAGGAGAAAAGCAGTGTGGTTACTTCATGCTCTCAAGTCCTAAGAAGCAGAGCAGTAACCATAAAAGTATTACCTGACAGATTTCAAAACACTTTTCCCATTAAAGAGAGGTGGAAACTAAGGCTTAGAAATTGCTTCTGTGAATTTCCCAAGGTCAAAAGGTTAATAATAAGTGGTAAATCCAGTACGAGATCTGCAGTCTTCAGACTGAGTGTGCTCATTTCTCTTATTAAGGTCAGAGAGGACTTTTCAGGCCCTAAGGACAAGGACGATAGTTGCTTTGAGCACTTTACTCAGCTAAAAGGACAAAAACCCTCCCCAAATCTAAGACTCCTCTTACTTCGAAATTGTGTTTTTCTCACCTAAAACTTATTTTTTCCAGACAAATCTTTGCCCCAAATCCAAAAATTGGAACACATCCTCTAGACAAAGTCACAACAAAACATAAAATGTCACCCAGAGTCACAACAAAACGTAACATTTTATAAAACTATAAAATATTTTCCTATCTGGATGGAGTGGCTTAAAGGGTAAGCTTGGATGGGGGATATAAACTGTCCCCTGCCAAGTAAGCAGGCGTCACAAAGAGTTTCTTCTGTGATTTGCTGAGCTGCCTGAGTTCGGCTCTACACAAGCAATTCCCTCATAGATGTTTCCCAGTCTCAGAATCCTTTCTATCTTGAGCACAAAGGGCCCTTTCCTGTGTGCAGCCAGAATAGATATGCGGCCTCATATACCTCTGCATTAGCTTGCTACAAATCCTATAATACTATTAGCATGGGAGAAGTTAACACTTCTAGGTTACTGATAAGCTTTCTACAGTAAAACTGAATCAAGCATGTGCCATGGCCCTAGCCAATGTGAAATGATTACATGGGTCAGGTAATAACTAGTTATCATTTTGCCATGAATTAATTAACCATGTGACTTTAGACAAGTTCCTTCTCTGGGGCTCAGTTTCTTCATTTGCAAAAATGACAGTTAGGTGGGGTTGCCTCCAAATCTAAAATACTAGGAGAGGTGGGGAACCTGCAGCCTTCAAGGCCACATGTGACCCTTTAGATCCCTACATGCAGCCCCTCAACCAAATCCATCCTTCACTGAAAAAATCCTTTTAATAAAGGATTATTAAAAAGATTTGTTTTGTAAAATTTGGATTCAGTCAAAAGGCTACACTCAAGGATCCAGAAGGCCACCCGTGGCCCCAAGGCCACAGGTTCCCCACCCCTGCCTGACTTCCACTTCAGGTCTGCTGAGAGAAGAACTCTTAAAGACTTAAGTACAATGAAGTACAAAGTTCTTAATGAAGTTACAAAGTCATTCCAAAGCTATTCCAATAATTGGGGCAACCTAAGAGAGATGTATTTCCATTTTTCGATCCTGCCTCTTTTGTGCCACCCTCAGTCTCCCCTCCCCCAGATAGTCCTTGAAGATAAAAATTTCACACTGAGTTTCTATCAGACCTGAGAAAGAAAGAAGTCAGCTTACTTTTTTGATCCTCTAGTTATTGAGATAATGATTTTATTTCTTGAAACTATAATCAGATAAAAATGTCTAAAGGACTAAAGAAAAGGAGTAGGGCTATTACGCTACCTTTTTTTCTTATTTTAATTCCATCGGAAAGAACAATAGGCTCTTCTTGCCTTTGGCAATATAATAATTCAGCTGACATGCTAGAAATATCACACACCAAGATATAAAATGGTGGCATTTTTCTTTCTTTAAAACAATCAATGCTTTCATTTGTGGGCTTCAAAGCACATGTGAAATAAAAGGCTCGGCCCTGTGAGTCTGAAGTAAATCAAAGGGCGTTAAGTGTCATAGAAAAGTTTCTTGGTTCATAGCCCTTCTACGTAAAAAAGGAAACAAAAGGACTCCAGGCAGATGAATGTCCATCTCATTTTTATATTTCTCTTCCAAGTGAGCTTAAACAACTTCTCTGACAATCCAGTTTTACAGAGTTCTTTCTTATATCTAACTGAATCTCTTCTTGTTGCTCTTATTAATATAGCCTTGGTAGTGCTAGAACTGTCTATAAAGTCAAGTCTCATTTTGACTCCCAGAAATTCTAAAGGAAACCTGGCGAATTGAGTTAGGAGGTCTATGATCAAGGCTAGATACTTTCTGGAGGTCCTTATCTTAATATAACATTCCTGGTGATGCTAGTCTGCCTTGGGCAAAGCCATTTCTTTTTTCTGGTTTTTAGTACCTCATCTGTAAAATGCAATAAGTATGAAAATACGTTAAAGGAAAAAGAATCATCATACTGATACAAATTATTATTGATTTGAAGGGTCTTCCTGGAGATCTTGAACACCTAGGATTTAATTATTCTTGCAAAAGGAAAATGGTTGTAGATCCCTCTTTTCAAACGGAACTATTCATTATTCACATGAACTTTGGCAATACTACTCAGTACTGGGTATCATGTATTTAAGCACAAATCTATCTTTCAACATAGGCCTGTTAAGAAAAGACAATGGAAGTGGGACTTCATCTACATCTGGATGTTCACTTTGGTATCATAATTATTCTCCATCAGTTGCCTACTTTTCCAGAGACAAAACTGACACTTGAATATCAGTATACCATGATGTTTCTTAAAACAATGCATTCCATTTTAGTCAGTATCTGATTGGCCTTGTTAACTCATGGATTCTTCCACTTTAGTGAAAGTATTTGATGAAAGGGTTCATATCTGCTTCTACAAATCCAAATGGCTCTCAAACCAGGAGGCAGATGGTATCTTTTGGAAAGGACTTGGCTTTATGATTTTACATGGGTTTAACAATCTTCTATTCTTTTGCCATAGAGTACCATCTGAATAAGTAGATGTACTGCTAGCTTAGACAATTTGTGCAGCTGCAGCCTCACTGAGGAGTTATTTCCTTGAGGAAAAGGTAAAATTTGAAAGCAAACATACTATGAAGAATTCTGACCTCACTTTAGGATAAAAGTTACATAGCAGCCAGATCCACAAGGAAGGAGTTTATGGTCAGATATGGCAGTAATATCTAATCTAGATTACTGATCTATTTCATAGACAGTTGAGGAAGGATACCCAAACTCTACCTATCACTTTCCCTTGAGCACTTATGAAATTTCATCTGGTAATGAGGCAAGGATTCCATTAGGGCCAGATATTCTTTACACATGCACCCAGATTTGATTTGTGACTGCTCGAGTTTGACCTTTAGAGACAAGTGAGCCTGTGATCAACATCAGATACCAAGTGCCGAGTCTTGTGCAAAGTTCTACTTAGAGAGATCGACAAGAAAAAGATAAACATAAAGGCAAAGAGAAAGCAATTCTTCAATCAAATAGATGATCAATCAATAAATAGCATCGATTCTCTGCAAGACACCAAATCTGCTAAAATACATAAGTCAGGGGCCCGTCCCACAAGAGGCAGATGACTGAGTTGTAAGGCTAAGTCACATACGTGTAAATAGGTGATAGTTTAAGGGTCCATAATTAGTGTCAAGTGATTCATGTGAATATAATGACCAAGGGATTTCAGAAGTACAAGAGAATACTTCTAACTAGGCTTCCTGGAGAAAACAAGACTTGTCCTAGGCACTAGGACAAGATTTTGACAGGTGAAAGAAGAACTTACAAGGCAGGGGAAATGACTGGCATAATTTAGGTACTGAGATAGGTAAGCACAGTGCCTCTGAAGAAAAGCAGTGGATCAACTTGGCTGAAATATAAGACTTATTTTGCGGAGTAGCAGAAAAGAAAAATTGGAAAAGAGGAACCATGAGATCTCAGAGCCTGAAGAGATCCTACAGAATATCATCAAATCCAGTCTCTGCTCACCTTATTGTAATCAATTTTTCACACAAACACAGTTTTCCCTAGTCTGCCACCAATGTTTAAGATGCATTTTAATAAAGGGCTTAGATTCCTAATATTTACAGACATAATAATGACTGCATAGTAGTTAGAAATAGGCTTTGGAGTTGCATGCCTGGCTACATTGCTTGCTAGATGTTCAATCTTGGGTAAGTTTAACCTTTATTTCTTCATATATAATTGTGGATAATAGTAAGCTCATAGTTGGGAGAGGAAAAAAATGGAGAAAGAAGGCTTGAAGGATACAGAAAAGGAAGAAGAAAGAACCTACAAAGTATACTTTCAAGAAAGACAAAAGTAGACAGAATTGAAGGAAGGGGGGATTGTTAATAGCAACAAAAGAAACAAAGAGGTCAAGGTGGTTGAGACTTGTCAAAAGGCCACTGAAATTGACAATTTGGAGGTCACTGGTGGCCTTTAAGAAATTGTTTTTGGTGTAAAAAAAGAGAGACAGTTCGTAGAAAAGGTATGAGGTAGGACAGATGGGAAAGGAAGGAAAAAAGAATGTGTATAAGGACTGGAGCTACCAGCAAAGATCCAGCCCTCATTTGTAGTAAAGAAGAGGGGGAGAGATGGATTTGACTCAGTTGTATTATGCAGTGGAATGATGCAACAGGTGATGTGTATCTAGTGTGGAAATGAAATGGCTGGTAGCTCCTATCTAGCTTCCTTCCTTGTCATGATGCAGGGAACAGTGACAAAGGAGAGGGAAGTTCCTACTCAAAAGTACCTTCCCTCTTCCGTTTGTCTAGCACTGCAGAGGAAGAAAATAATATTTATAAAGCAATCTGCCCATTTACAATATCACAAGATCACAGCTGAACAATTTAAAGAGATGCCCTGTATAGAAAAACCTCATTAATTTGTACTACATTAATTTGGAATTTGTGGTATGTTAACCTGAGCTGGAGTTACCTTTGTCCTACCTACAAAGAAAGGGTTCACTAAGCAAATAGCAAGATTTCAAGAGAGCTAATTTACCCTGCCAGGGTTTATTTCACCTATTTAAAACAACATACTGTTTTTTAAGAACTTCAGCATATTTATTTTTGAATGCAAATTGTTCTGCTAATTATAGATTAGCATAATCTACTGTTGAAATCCTATATCTGCAAGTAACTTTGCTCTCAGTGAATATGCTCATTAGAAATAAAACTGCAATTCTTTAAAGTTAGTTCACAATTCAGATTAATGCATACCCCTTCTTCCTACCTTCATGAGATAACCATAGTTCCATAGATATTACCCTAAACTAGCACATCTTTTAACATGAATACAATGGAAAAACTAGTAATTGATCTAAAAAGGCCTCAGAGCAGCCAAAATAGATATTTTAAAGTTGATGCTCTAAATCTCCTTCATTCTATCCATTGCAGATTCCACTTACAGCTGATGTAAATCTTACTTATTTTACTAATCTGGCGTATCAACTTGGAGAGCTGGCTAGTTTTTTTTTTTTTTTTTTTAAGTTCATAACAAATTCGAGAAAAAAGGTTGCTACATGAAGGGATACTAAGAGGAATAAGAAGTGACTGGAGACTGCAGTAAACATAGGATACATGTTTAAATGTGGCTGTAATAACTAAAAATCTACCACAGTCTAGCAAAATTTAGTGTACAGGTAAAAGGCCTATATTCCTTAGTAAATCCTGAGAATTATGCCCCTAAATGATCAAGTTCAAATTACGTTGCACATATGCCTTTAAAAGGCAGATGATTTTACACACACACACACAATTTGTACACATACTGGTTAACCAAAAAACATGAAATACATTAATGCTTAAAAAGATGAAGTTCATAATATTATCATATAATGATAATGCTGATAAAATACTAGCAACACTTTAGTGATTACTGTGTATAGGTACCATGCTAAGTAAGCACTTTACCTGCATAGTTTCAGTGAATTCTCATAAAAATCTAAAGAGGTAAGCTTTAGTATCCCCTTTCCTTTGCAATTGAAGAAAGTGAAACTAAGAGAGGTTAAGCAAGTAACTCAAGGTCACAGAGAAAAACAGAGCCAGGATTAGAACTCAGGCCAGTTGCTTGGCTATACTATGCCTTTCCATGCTCCAGAGAATATAGCTCTCCAAGAATCACTTGTTACTTGAGAGCTTCACATAGCTAACATTTTATTATATTTTCATTTTCCAAACTCACATTTAACAACTATCTTGATTTGTTAGCAGAAAGATCTAAGGTCTGAGAGTCAGATATGATGATTGTAAACACACACCATTTCACAAGTAGAAAGTAAAAGTAACAGTAAAACAAAACAAAACAAAACACAACTATGAACATATCTATTAGACCCATCCCCAAAGCTCAGATAAGTCTCCATATGCCAGGAATTCTATTTCCAAGTGAATAGCTAAGCAACAAAGAGCTGAAATTTTAAGTATCAGATGATCAGTTAATATCTGGTTCCTATTATTTCATCACTCCTTTTGAAAAACGTTAAGGTGACAATAGGCCAATGGGACATAAGGAATGGAGAGGGGATTGCAAGGGAGGAGAAAACTTCAGATGGGCTATTATAGAGGATTTAGGAGAATGTGTTTGGCCGCTGTTCTGAGAGATTTATAAGGGCATAAAACACACGTAGGCATAGTGTGTATTGGGGAAAATGGGTGGAGGTGGGGAGATGCAAATATATGCAGTTATCTGCATTAGAAGTAAAAGTGAGGATGGCCTACCACACGTACATATGAAGACAAATGTATAGTGAGACCATTCACCTGTGCAATTCCTTCTACTTAAATTGCTGCTCTTTGCTCGTCTCCTCCTGTCTCAAGTCTAGTCATTCTTCAAGGATCAGCTAAAAATGTCACTTTTGCTTTGAAGCCTCCCATGGTCCCTAAGGCGGAATTAGTCTTCATTTATGCTCCCATAGGTTTTTTTTCCTTTTACACGTTTACCACATTATCAAAGTCATTCACATATGTGTTTTTCTCCTTCCTTGATCCTGGCATGAGTTCCTTGAGGGAAGGGGACTCTCTTGTTTTTGTAGTTCCTACCAGTCCTAGCACAGTATGTGACTTGTCACGTACTAGGCTCTGGGACAATGTTGACTCAGTAGTACTGACTTCATTTAGTGCACGATCACCTAGCTTACCTGAAGGAGTATTTGTTCTCTTTCTTTTCTTGCTTGATTCCCCTCCATTCTCAATGAGGCCTTCTGTGACCAGAGGGCCACTGGCACTACCAAACTGCAGGGGTTCGTTGTTGTTGGCAGGGTCAAAGGGCAGCTGGTTCAATCCTAAAGAAGAAAAAGAAAGCCAAAGTCCAGACTCCATTAAGGACTTGGATGGTCTCCAGATTTTATTATATGTGCCACTAGTGGAAAACCTTTTAAATATTAAGAGTGAATTCCTTAAAGAGACTTGCTCTCTGTAATTGTTACAGAGCTTGTTGACGAGTACAGAATTAAAATATAAGACAGTGGCTCTGTCATTTGTAAGATCCCTCCTGTTGTTGTGGCAACTTAACATTTCTGGCCACAAGCTAGCAACTGTCTTCTACTTTATCCCTTAAAGAGGCAGGACACTCTTTAAATGTGGCAGGGGTTGGACCCACTCTTTCTTTGAAAATGTTTGGCTTTGTATTTCTTGGATTATCTCCTGACATTTTTCCATTCTTTCATTATAAGGTTTGTTGAACTGATGCAGATATAATCATCAGACTATCCTGGTGTCAAAGTCACTTCCAAAGATAATATAGAGGCTTCCAAAAATGAAAACCATAATTCCGTGGCAAATGAGAAAAAGAAATAAAGATATCAAAATTGCATTTTGGTTACTTAATAGTTGGTGTAATGGGGAGTTACAATCCAGGTTTGAGTAATGTTAATCTTGTTCTTTTCAAATAATGGTAGAAGCATGGTCACTTTACTAGTCATTGCTATACCACATAAAATAGCAATAGACATTTTGTACTCTTCAAGTCTTACAAAGTTCAGTGGGGGGCAAGCAGAGATAGTTTCTTAGTCCTCAGGTAGTAGCATCTGGAATTTCAAGTGTTTCAATTAAAACTTCATGAAATGTGCAATCATTATTAAAGTCCAAAGTTAAGATGTTTCTTCTAAGCCTTTTCACCACTGGTTTTCCAATCCTATTAAAAGGGCAATCAGGTTAGCCTGATATGGCTCATTGTTTAACCCCCAATTTTTATTCCTTATGCTTTTTTATTTTTTTTATCCTTTCTTCTTCTATTTTTTTTTTTTTTTTCGAGACAAGAGTCTTATTCTGTCACCCTGAATGGAGTACCATGGTGTCTTGGTAGCTCACAACAACCTCAACCTTCTTGGATCAAGCAATCTTCTTGCTTCTACCTCCTGAGTAGTTGATAGAAAAGGCTAGTTTTTCTATT
>CAUYRH010114980.1:0-49574 GCA_963574655.1 Perodicticus potto | reverse complement strand
GGCCAAGTAACAGCTTCCTTGCAACTGGGCACAGTGAGACTGGGGAGAGAAGACTTCAGGCATCTCTGGCTGGCGGGATCTGCCCAGAGACATCCCTTTGGGGACAGAGAGAGACAACATGAGACTTCTGGACTCCCTGAGGAAGGGAAAAGCAGTGGAGATCTGGCAAGTGGTTGCGTGTGTTCCGTTAGGTCTGATCCTGCCGGCGGCAGCTGTGGCTGCAGCAGCAGTGAGATTGCAAACTGGAAAGGCCTTACCTGTGAGCTGTTTGGGTTTTTTTTGGACTTGGCACTCAGTTGAACTGCCTTGGGAGAACTGGGGCAAGAGTGCGGAGGTCTTTGAGTATTGTCTGGGGCTCCAGACTGAGCCACCAAGCCAGACGGAGCTACCAGTGTTTGGTTGTGGGCCGTGCGGAGCCATCATGGGAGAAATGCCTGGGCAAGCTCCACCCTCAGGGTCACAGAACAAGCATCAGGCAGGAGCGAGTAATCTAGTGACTGAGCAGCCTAAAGGCAGGGACTGAGACGCCTTGCAGCCTTAGCCCTCAGGGGCATAGGGTCAGACCAGTTTTGGCACACTGGGTAAGTGGATAGCCACTTTAGGAGTGATGCTAGGGACAAGCGCTTTCCTGGGAAAGCTTCTGCTTAGTCCAAGTTAGCAAGTTAAAGTGCCTTCTAAACAGGCTGAGGAGGATTTAAGCTCTCCACCCTTCAGGGTTTGAGAAACCATTAGAGGCCTCCGGTCTCCATTTTGCTCACTCGTATCAACATTGCGATTAAAGTATACTTTTAGCAATATTTCATACATTTGTAGGCATAATGCTTTTATTATCTTTTAATTTAAAGAATTCTATAGTTTTTATTGTGATTTTCTTTATAATCATTAACTATTCAATTTACTTTCAACTTTTACTACTTTTTAAAAAGCTATCATTTGTTTTAGTGGTTCACAAATATTTTTAAGGGCCTTGCACACAAATATGCAGGGACTTTGATTCCTCAAACTGAATGGTTGATAATTCTGAAGTCTAGTTTTTGGTTACTCAGACCAGTGGTACTCCTGATCCTTCCATTTTCACTGTTGCCTCCTTAGCTCACTCAGGCTGATGCGAGTGTTAAGTGGAAAACCACAGGAGAAGCGAGCCCCATGTCAATCCTTCTTCCTATCCTTGGCCTCTCAAGTCCAGCTGCTATGGTTTTTTTCTTAATAATTTTTAAACAGATGCATATATTTGTGTTCGTGCATGTATATAGGATATACATACCTATAGAAATACAATATGCAAAATTCAATGATACAAATATAATACATAAATATTTTTATTTTATATTTTAAAAAGTGTATAGAAACATAAATATAAATTTATATGAACTCTACATACAATATGAATATTACTTATATTATATATATAAACATAACTCACCTATCTTTTTATTTATCATCTATCCTTCTGTCTAATATTTAGCTTGTATTTTTGTTCTGTGTGGAAAGCCTGTTTGACCCTACCTATTTCAAAATAAAGGAAACCCAAAGTATGATTTTTTAATTACATTTTAATGCTTTCTGTAGCCCTTTTGAATAAAATATTTTCTTAATATTACTGTCGCATTTCTTTGTAATGGACACATTTTTTTTTTCCCTTAAAGGTTACCTTTGGTATTTTAATTCTATACATAAGTTTACTAAAAATATAATTTATTAATGTTTACATCCTTTTAAATAATTCAAGGAATATATATAGCTTTTCCCTGTTCATGATCCTTATCCAGGCTCAGGTGGCAGTTTAGATAAATATAGCCGTTTTATATTGTCTGTTTTTTATTTAAAAATTTTTGTCATTCTTGACTTTTTATAGACAATAGATTGTTAGACATACCCAAGTGCCTACCATTTTCTTTACTCACCATTTTTAATTTTATGTCAGAACTTCTTTTTAAGTCATTTTATTACTCCTTGAAAAACATATTTTTGAGATTGCTTAATGAGAATCATTGCTGATAAACTCTCTTAGCTTCTTTTTTTAATACTTTCTTCATATCACTCTTATAAGATTTATGTATATACATATTTTTGTACATAAATCTTAGTCATTGGGCATTTTCTCTTGTCATTTTGAATATCTTATTCCACTGTCTTCTCATTTTTCTTTTTGTTATTGAGAACTACACAATTAACTCTTACTAGGTAATTAATCTTTTGCCTCTGCCCCTCTGGTCACCTTTAACATCTCCTCTTTGTACTTGATGATTAGTTTTAAATGGTATATCTAGATATGCATGTGGTTTTTATTGATCCTTTCTACATTCATTGTGTTTGTTGATTCTGACTACATAGGTCCATCATCAACAGAAAGCATTTGGTAATTATTTCTAAAGTATCTCCTTTCCTTTATTTATTAGGTGTTCTCCCTCTATCTTTCAAGTTTTATAAATCCTTCTTTCATTATCAGTTAATTAAAAAATTCTGCACTTTTTATTGTGATTATCTTTATAATAATATAATGCATATAGTTTATTTCATGTCCTTTAATAATTTGGTAGCTTATTTCTTTTTAGTGTTGAATGGATATACCACAATTTATGCATCCTTTCACGTATTTTTGATAACTTGATTTTGGGGATATGTTCAGACATTTCTTTATTTCTTACAGTTTTCTAATTTTCTCATGAACTATTTCAAATATCTTCTTCCCTTGAATTTCTAATTTAAATAATTATATGCATACATATATTTTCAAATCTGCTTTTCATATGATAAGTATAAACTCATTTTATTTTAATAACTTTAGTTATTTAAAAT
The DNA here is from genome assembly GCA_963574655.1 of Perodicticus potto. Lineage (NCBI taxonomy): Eukaryota > Metazoa > Chordata > Mammalia > Primates > Lorisidae > Perodicticus > Perodicticus potto. Next base: position 46,775 of record CAUYRH010114980.1, on the reverse strand, counting down.
CTTTTAGAGACTTCTTTTGTACTGCGTATTTCATACTTCCAATATTCAGTTAAATTTTGCCTAACATGTGCCACCTTATGGGGAAACAGAAAACTCATCCATATCAGCCATATAGAATGAAGTGAACCTTTGCTTGAGTAACAGCCAAATTAGTATAAATCTAAAGCCATATTTCACTAGGTACACTTAGGTATTTTCTTTGTTATATATTGTGATTGAATTATGTGAAAGGAATTATAAATTATTGAGTGAGCAAGTCAAAAACAGGCTAAAAGTGGTATGCAGGATATGATTCAAATTTTGAGTAGAGACATATTTATAGAAGAGGTCAAAAACTGTATGCATATTTTAAGAAAGGAAAACCATATGAAAATGTAATACTCAAGTCATGTTTGACTTCTGCAATTACTAGAGATACAAGATACAATATACAAGATAACAAACAGTCTTGGTATATATTGAGTGTTTCAATTTTAATATAGCTTTTTCCTTCCTTAAATGTGTATAAATTTTTTTGCACATATAAATATGTATATATATATATGAGAGAAAATGAGAAATAGAGAGCGATTGAGAGAAACAGAGAGAGAATGATTATTTGTATATATACCAAAAATATGCCTTGTGTAATAAAATTGGAGATGATATTCATTTTATATAGATTTGTTAATAATTTTACTTATTTTCTCTGATGACTAGATATTAATTTTTATTTTGAGAAAAGTAAAACTAATTTTTTAATCATATGTATCTTTTAGTAAAATCCTCTTCATGACTTTTGGAACTAATGTCAGGAGATGGATACTATGCTCTGTGTTGGCTGCTGGGGAAGCATTTGACTACCTTGGTCAAATGGAGATAATATGGGAGAGAGGTACTGGGAGCACTGGAGGGCTCATTTTTCTGCTCAACACAATAAGTTAATGAATCATTTTGTACACATCGTGCACTGAGGAAGATAAAAATGATCTCTGCTCTTAAGGAGTGTATTTTTTTAGTGACAACATGGCGTACCAATGACTAAATTGAGCAAAAACTGATCAGATTCTAAAAATGTTGTTTAGATAGATGGAAGGCAAGCAGACTGCTCTCTTCACCCTACTACAACTAGCAAATATAGGTAAGTCAGTGAAACACTATTTTTCCCTTGATCTCCGTCATCTGTCCCTCATTTCAGCTCCACCAGCTGCATGGTGGTGTTATTATGATAAAACTTGGTCACAAACAAAATAGTGCCTTAACAAAAATAAAAGGTGTTTATATTAAGTTGATGAATTACTAACATTATTTTAGAAAATAAATTAATTTAGTTAAGTGTTGTTTTGTTTCTTAGAGGAACTTTTGGCTTCATGGTTAACTGAAATTACTCTTAAGTAATCTTATTAATACATTGGGAAAAGCTAATAGGTAATTGGTAGATAGTTTCCCTCTTTCTCTATTCATAAACTAAAAATCTAATTTTCAAGAACTGTTTTTGTTAATTACAAAAGAGACTGGGGAAGAAGATTAAAGGATTAATCATGTTTTCCAGCATAATTACTGAGAAAACAATACGTCTGCTATCTAAAACTACGTATGACTAAGGTAGAATTTTAGCTTGGAAAGAAATCATATTATATTTACCACAGTTGTGGGATCAAGAGCCCAGTTTCTCTGAGGGACCACGGGCAAATTTGCATTGTAGTCAATGAGCCCCTTGAGAGATGAGTTGACTTTTTCTCTCTTACTTCAATTCATTGTCATTGGCATAATTCTAGTGATTGAATAGCGAGGCCTTTATTGACACTGATGAGCAGAAAAGCATACAAACTTCTAGTATATAAAAGGGCTGTGAATGGATCGTTCGGTGATCAGACCTTAATATGTTGCTTGGGTTGTCATGAGAAAGGGCATTATAAGAAGCATGACATTTTGTTGAATCCAAAAATATTTTCTCACAGCTAGGGGTAACTAATATATACTTGGCAGTCTTTTTGATTGTTTAGTAGTTAAAATGTAATGTACTATGCCTTGTGGGTATTATGTAAGTGAGTATAAATACAAACCACCCTTCCAGCTTTTACGTGCTATAATAAGGAGAGTTATATATGCTAGCAATTATGAAGCAGAAACTGATACACACCAAACTCAGAGCCTAATTTTTATACACAAGCTGAGGATAGAAATATTACTTATAATATTTTAAATTGGTAAAGATTGTACAGTTGACATGACATTAAACCTTAAAATACTAACATGTGTAGGTTAGTGTGATACATTATAGATAACATAGGACAAGGTTCTATGTTCCCTAGGATAGGAACCGTCCTTATTGAGAACAATAGGTAACTAGAGAAGAGAGAATAGAAAACCAGAGAATGGACTTTGGTAACAATGTACAGTATTTGTGAGAAAAATAGAGGTAGGAGAAGCAAAAGGAACGTTCCAGATCAGCACAGACATTATTGAGTTAAAATTAAAATTTCCTTCCATTTGCAATAGGAGCATATAAAATTTCCTTCCATTTGCAATAGGAGCATTTGCAATAGGAGCATATATAAAGAAGGGTAGTCTCACATTCGGTGAAACTTACTTTGGATTTAAGAGGATTTATAAACAGAGTGTCACACTAGAAAGCTTTGTGTCACTATCCAGATGACAGACACTGGGGTAGGAAAACAGGACGTGAGAAGTGGGAAAGGTGAGAATAGGCGAAGGCTGAATATATTACAAGGACCAGCTGGCCTCTCTCCTGGTTTGCATTGTGCAGGGTCTTTTTCTAAAATATACTTTATGTGCTAACTCTGACCTCCGTTTATTAGCTTCTCCCATTCTTCTTTTTTCTTCTCTCCATTTATCCTTAGACACTTCTGTCATACATGTATTTATCTTTTTGCTTTAGAGAAATAGTTTTTGAAAACAGATGTCAAACATTTCTATTTAGCTCACACAGAGGTAATCTTCAAAAATTTGGTTTTAGTTTTAAGCTTCTTAAAATAATTTAACACAAAACAAAATTTAAGATTGTATTAGTCTTCTAGTTGCAATTACTATTACAAGTTGGATGTAAATAATTCACGTATATACATAACTGCATATTTGCTATGTCGGATGCACATTTAAATATACATCAGTTCCTTTTGCATCTTGTTTGCTCATTGGACAACAAACCAAATTATGAAAATGATGCCAAGGTTTTGAGCCTTAATGACTGAGAGGGTGGATAACCTGTAGAAATGTGGTGGAAAAAGGAGAGTTGAGGGCCAGGTTTGGAGGACAAGCTGTGTTAAAAGTGTGGATCCTGTTGAAATTGATGAGCTGGCAAGACACCCTGCTGGACAGGTCTACAAGGCAGGTGGAAATGTAAAACTTGATTTGCAGAAATAGCCTGGACCTTGATGGAAGTCACCCTCAATAGTACTGACTATTGATGCCGCTTAAGATTTTGTGTTTTAAAGCTTCTTCCTTAAACTTCAAAGTGCTCCAGGCTTGTCTGCTCACACTCTCATTTCCTAGACTTATGACTAAAGAAAAAAAAAATCAAAGAATGTAAAATCACTTTGATACATGTAGGTCATTTTTATGATTTCTCATAGAAACTAGGGTCTTCCTAACTTGAGACTTAATGCTTAAATTTCTCTGTACAGTTTGAAAGTCTAGAGACACTCTCATTTTTATACATGCTACCAACATAGCAATAAATACTTGTTCTATAGCATATATTAAAAGAAAATTAGGCCTTCCAAATAGGTGATAGACACTACCTTGTTTCAAGAACATAATTCATTTTACATGCATATTTTAATGTGCAATTTCTCTTCCTTTTTGCATACATGTAATTTGTTTTGTAGTTTTACTACATACAATAGACTTCAATTAAAATTTTATTCACAGGCTCGGTGCCTGTGGCTCAACGAGCTAAGGCGCCAGCCACGTACACCTAAGCTGGCGGGTTCGAATCCAGCCTGGGCCGGCCAAACAACCATGACGGCTGCAACCAAAAAATGGCCCGGCGCTGTGGCGGGCGCCTATAGTCCCAGCTACTTGAGAGGCGGAGGCAGGAGACTCACTCAAGCCCAGGAATTGGAGGTTGCTGTGAGTTGTGATGCCACAGCACTCTATCCAGGGTGACAGCTTGAGGCTCTGGCTCAAATAAATAAATAAATAAATAAAATAAAATAAAATTTTATTCACAATTAGGCACATTGTTTTATTTAAGTTACTTATTTAATCCATATTGAAGAGTTTTCCCGGGAAGCCCTTTCCAAATAATTAGAAAGTGTCTTTAGTTTAACCTAGATCAAGTGCTTATATTTTAAAACACATGCGAATAGGCTTCCTAGCAATTACCTGAAATGTGTCCCTGAGCTTTTGACATTAAACAATTAAGCTCTATTTCTTGACTTTCAATTAGTATATTCACTATCCCACTCCATATTTGATAAGTTGATTAATGAATCACTAAAGCAATTTCAATCCTGTCAAAATAATGGAGAATTCATCATATTTGTTCTTACAAATTAAATTTAAAATGTTAATTCAGGCTCTGAGGCAGAATTTCGTACTTGAGGATTATAAAGAAAGATTTGGAGTGGGAGAGAAGAGGGTAGGTGTTTCTAAAAAAGTGCTAGAGGTGGTGCTGGGAGGAGAGTTAAGTTGGGGAGTCTCAGAGAGCTTACAACCCGAAAGCATTTTTTCCCACCTTCACAATAAGGTTATATAATGTTTTTGACTATGGAAATGCTACAAAAATTTGATTTAAAAATGTCTTCTTTAGATGTCCCAGATGGAAAGAACTGCTTTAATGATTTTGTTTGGACATCAGATGATGCCTCCCATTCCTCTAGGAACCAATTATTCCTGCTGAAACATTTGTTTGCTGTCATGTAGACATGGGTTAGGTGACAGGAATCACAGACTTTCAAAGGATTAGCCTAGACAGAAAAAAAAAAAAAAATCTTTAAAGCGCCTTGGGGGCAAACATGGAAACAACCCACATGGAAAACTGAACCAATAATGAAAAATTCCTTCTTTGATGTTTTACAGAAGCAAATAAAATGTGGAAATACTGTTGCTCAAAGAAAATTTTCTTTTGTACTTGTATGATACTACGTGTGTATATGATTACATGCTGTGTATGGTGTAAGGTAGAAAAGGACTTACGTCACAATGTCATGGGTCACATTTATTATATAGAATAGGATATAGTGTTTCCGATTATTTTGAGGACAAATGAAGTTTTTAGAATATACCTAGACTAAATGTACTTAAAACATTAATAAATGTAAAAACTAATTTCAAAGTATCTTAACATTACTACTGGTTAGGACCTCTCTCTGTTGCCTTAGAAGTGTGGGAAGGTCAAGTTCTATAACTCGTTATCCTGACACTGTACAGTGGTTAGGTAATCTTCCTCATCACTTAAGTATCTTAAAGTGCTCTTCTAGGTCACAGGGCCATGGTCAACTCACCTTCTGAAGCGCTATTTTTCATTCTCTCTCCCTCTCTTGCATACAGGCATTCAAATATTTCAATCGAATGAAAACCACTCACCCTTTAACTTTGTCTGTGAACACATTTTGGCCAGGCTCTTTCTCTTTTACCCCTCGGTCAAATTCCAGTTTCTTGTATTTGTTCTCCGTTTGCTGTACTTACCTTTGGCAAAATTGGATCCTTTATAGTTTTCCCTGAACTCGCATTTTTTCCAGGATGAGTCTCTCTACCTCTTTGCTGCAAATGAAGGAGATTCTTTTTTTTTTTTTTTTTTTTTTTATCATTATAAGACAGAGTCTCACTATGTCACCCTTAGTAGAGTGCTGTGGTATCACAGCTCACACCAACCTCCAACTCTTGGGCTTAAGCAATTCTCTTGCCTTAGCCTCTCAGTAGCTGGGACTACAAGTGCCTGCCACAATGCCTGGCTATTTTTTGTTACAGTTGTCATTGTTGCTTTAGCTGGCCCAGGCCGGATTCGAACCCACCAGCCTTGGAGTATGTGGCTGGCACTGTAACCACTGTGCATTATCATAAATGAGCAAGCTCTCTCCACCTCACCTCCTGCCCCAGGGTAACAACATTTCATTTCCAGAAATATTCTTCCTATCATAATTCCATCACATTTCCTTGTCTGATGTCCATAACCTCTCTCAGAATAACACTTTTTCTCAAGCTTGACTTCAAGGGGACTTGACTTTCTCACGTATCCTGCGATATTCCAAAAGACAAGACAAATGAACCTGGCCCCTGTTCACCAAATCCGGATCACTGTTCTGTCTTGATTACTGAAAAGAGTCACTATTTTGAAGGGCCAGGTTATATCTCTTGCCAGAATCTAAATTTTAGGCATTAACATTGCATCTTTCTCTGCAATTGCATCGCTGTTCCCCCCTAACTTCCGCAGTCACCTCTCCCCCCTAGGTCACTGTCACACTTGGGTTCTCTTTCTGCCTGTCTCTCATATGTCACCCACATAGATGGTGAACTGTGGGCTTCAATGATCAATTTCTTTCACTAAAATGCCCCATGATCCTTTCAAAAAGGCTCAGACTCTGAGATCTAATTTTATTCCTCTCCTTAACATGGATTAATAAAAATTCTTATTTCTATTTTTAACTATCAAAGCCATTGATGCCCATTACTGAACATATTTTCTTACTGCATTTATTATTAATACTGCATCATGTTAGCCAGCCCCAATTCAGTCGTTACTACCTTTCGGCTTTTCTTTTTTATTTAGTTCACATTTTCTCCCAAATGTTTCCCCAGAGTGTTTGTTTCAAATCTTTTCTGAAAATATCTAAATTTGGATCCCATATTTTTTTTATCCTTTTTTTGTGGGGAATAATCTTCACATAGAGGATTTAGGCCAGGCCCCCCAGTTTAACAGATTTCATCAACCTTTAACCATCAGAACCCTCTCCACATCGTCTCACAGTATTTGTGAATCACTATTTCACCCTTTCTTATCTCTGCTCCCTAAAGTATTTGACACTCCTCTGTATTCCAAGGCTAAGGTTCTGGCTATATGATCCCTCCCTCTCTTTATAAAATCTTTCTTCTTTGGAGTCTTTTTTTCTGCAATGTTTTGAGGACAGACATGGTGTAGGGGTGGATAGCATGGGCTCTACTAGGTGTTTAGAGCTGCCTGAATCCAACCGCCCATATTGCCACTCAGTAACCCGGAAAACAGTTATGTAACATTTTCGCCTCTAATATTTATATAACCTTTATATATGTCAGTTTTCTCATCTGTAAAAAGAAAGTAATAATGATAATACTTTTCTCAATGGGTTGTTGTGAGGAATAAATGAGGTGATGTACATGAAATGCTTATGTAAGTGGTGAGCACAGTGTTTTCTATTTTAAGTATTTTTTCCAATTTCCTGTACCTTCAATTTTGTATCTTGTCATCTCTTTGACTACAACCTATGAAATAATTGTTAGATCACTCACACTTTAAAATAAAATTTTCCTTAACTGACACATATAATTGATATGAAATGAATTCTCATATAATATCTGATTTAACAAGTCTCCTGCATTTCCATTTTGGGATTTAGCATCACATATGTGGGACATTATGTTTTCAAATTGTTATATAGAAATTACAGTCTCAAAAATATATCTATTTAATTGCTAGTATAATTTCTTAATTTTATCTTTTTTTTTATTGTTAAATACATGTATTTTATTATGCTTCATTACATTATTTCCCCCCACCCCCACCCCTCAGTGGTAAGACAGAATTGATTTACAGAAAAGAATACAGAGAATACTAAAGCTCATGGTAGAGGGAGAGAATTCAAGTGGGGAGAGAGAAACTCTCTCCGTTCCTCTCCCGGTCTTTCCCCGTCTCCTCCTTTAGGCCTTTAGCCTCAGGGTATATATAGGTGTATGGGTTCCTTGGCCAGGAAACGAATGAATACAGTCCCTTCCACCGGGGGCAAGGTGAATGAATGTATCAGTGAATGGATACAGTCCATTCATGGAATTGAGGACTTGGAAATTCACAAGAAATTGACCTAGGCATACGAAATGGGGGTTCCACATTTAGTCCTAAGTGTAAAATGAAGGAAACACCAAGGCACAGGTGTCTCTTTGGCAGTTGTCCCGCCTTTTGGCTATTGGAGCCTCTGGTGGGGGTTGGAGGTCCCCCTCCTTGCCTGTCATCCAGCCCGCTGGCTCTTCAGCTGGCTGCCGCAGCATCAACACCACCAAGGAGGAGGCGGCAGGTCCACCAGCTCCACTGAGCTGGCTAGGGCGCCAGATGTCTTGCATCAATTCTCTCTCTCCGAGTAGAAACCCCAACTGCTGTTAGAGAAAAGGGGCGAAGACTTGATCTAACTGCTTCCTGCTGAATCGGGCGATGATAGAAGCGGGCAGTTAGGGTTTCTCCGGAGGGAGAGTGACACAGAGGTTCATGGACTGGTACCATCTTTATTGCATGTGGCTTGATGACCTTTCTGGAAAACATAAATCTGAGTAGTGTAATCAGTAATAGGCAAAGGTAGAACACCGTCAGGTCAGAAGCACTTATTCAGTGATGCTAAAAGAAAACCATATTAGGATTTTTCTTGCTGTTTCCTAAATAACAACTTCAAACTTTCTTTTGGCTCACAAGTGTAGGTGGTCTGTGGTTGGCTGTCTTCGTTGCCTGCCTCCGTGGAAGATGGAGGGTTCCAGGACTTTACTCATGAATGATGTATACAGGAATCGACTCCTACAACTTTATCAGTAGAAGAAGACAAGATAACAGGAAAGGGGGCTTCCCAAGTTGGGGTCAGGGAAGGTGGATTAGAGGGAGGAGTTTTGATCATGACTAGATCTCCAGGAGGGAAAAGTTCTTGTTTTAGTTAGTATGTCCCTCCCCAGACGGGGAGCAGGACTTTCAGTGATGATTAGGGAGGCATGAGAGAACAGCAAGTCATCCCAATTGCAGCTTAGAGGCTGGGAGAAAAATTTGGTAACCAGCTGTCCAGACACCCCCTGTATGGTTATGGATTTGGGAGAAGGAGAAGATATTTTCATGCTACAAATTTGACAAAGGGCTGATAACTAGCATCTACAGAGAACTCAAACTAATTAACAGGAAAAGAGCAAACAATCCTATTTATAAATGGGCAAAAGACTCAAATGGGAACATTCTCTGAAGAAGACAGACAAATGGCTAACAAACACACGAAAAAATGCTCATCCTCCCTAATCATTAGAGAAATACAAATCAAACCCACTCTGAGATATCACCTAACCCCAGTGAGAAAAGCACACATCGCAAAATTCCAAAGCTGCATATGCTGGTGTAGACATGAATAGAAAGGAACACTTTTACATTGCTGGTGGGATTGCAAACTAATATACCCTCTATGGAAAGAAGTATGAAGATTCCTCAAAGAGCTAAAAGTAAACCCCCATCTGATCCTGCAATCTTATTACTAGGTATCTACCCAGAAGAAAAAAAATTCATTTTACAATAAGGACATTTGCATGAGAAAATTTATTACAGCTCAATTCATAATCACCAACATGTGGAATCAACCCAAGTGCCCATCAACACATGAATGGATTAACAAACTATGGCATGTTTATACCGTGGAATATTATTAAGCCACAAAAAACACAGAGACTTTCCATCTTTAGTATTTACCTGGATGGAGTTGAAGCACATTCTTCTTAGCAAAGTATCACAAGAACGGGAAATCAAGTGTCCAGTGTATTCTATAATAATATGAAACCAATAGATACACAACTACATGCCCACACAAGAGAAGAACACAACTGAATTAAAATGGGAGGAGGCAAAGAGGGGAAGGAGAGGGAACAATTAGTAAGGCCTCACCTAATGTGCACAATGTAAGGATAAACAGCACAGTCCCTGGGTGAAGGGCTCAACTACAACTTGAACTTTACCTAAGAAATCTAAACAATGTAACCTCATCATTTATATGCTTATAGTATCTAAAACAAAAAAAATTAAAAATAAATAAGAAAAATTATATGATATTGCAAATAACACAGAGGTAAATTCTCAGTTATCTTGATTTCCTAATATCTAGTGCAATGAAGGGATGCATGAATGAAATTTTGTGAAATGACAGCCATTGTTATGAAGAATTTATAGGTGAAATTTACAGTGTGTGCATAAATATCTAACTATTTCTGATTAACACAAAACTTGAATAAAGAAGAAATCCTTTTCTTCTCCAATTTCGACTAAGGTAAAATGAAAAAAGTAAGGATTTTTCAGGTTCTTTTAGTTGGAAAGTCATTCAATTCTAAGACTGCTTTGGTAAGAAACAAAGTTGCATTGTGCTAAAATTGTCTGTAACTTAATCAGGGGTATAAATAAGAGATTGATATGGAGGAAATGGTCATCAAAGACAACCTTATAGGGCTGCTGCTTTGTGTAGCCCCATGGAGCACTGTTCAAATTAGAATTTATGTGAATCATGCCTCCTAGAGGTATATAATGATCAACCATTGCTGCTAAATGCGTCACACATGTATTTCTAGATGTCAAAGTGCTATAAATGCTACATCACCATGTAAGTTTTAATCTTTCAAAATCCACTGGAGGTGTTGCTCAGAAGCACTGGGGATTTTTAGGGCAGCAATAACTATTCTGTGTGATGCCATAATGGTAGATACAGGACATTATGTGTTTGTTCAAACCTATACAAATATACAATACAAAAGTGGACCTGAATGTACTTTAGTTAATAATGATGCTATTTATCAGTTGTAACAAACGTACTACATTAGTATAAGAGATTAATAATAGGAGAGAGCTTGAAGGAGAGGGGAGTACATGGGAATTCTCTGTACTTTATATGTCATTTCTCTGTAAACACAAAAGTGCTTTAAAAATAACCTGGTTAATTAAAAAAATCAGTAAGAGTTAAAGGGAAGACTTTATAAAAGAGATATAACAGACCTCAGCTGGGTCATACAAAAAAAGTTAGAAACATTAAACATCAGGCTGTCACTGGCAGGTTAAAATGTGAACTTAAGTGGGACAATTTAAAGAACCACATACAGAACTAAGTACTCTTAAATAATTGCATTTTTTTGAAATTGCTTTTGTGCCCCTCCATGAGCTGATTTTTTTGCCCACAATACCTTTCCCCTCTTTTCAAGTGAGGATACTCTTACCCATGTCCCTTGACGAATGCTTCTTCTACGCTCTGCAAAAACACTTTGACTACTTTGTGCATATTTCTACCACAATGCTTTCAAGTTGTCCTGCCCAGGATGATGCTAGATGCTGACTTCTTAAGTGGCTTTATGTTTTTGTTAAATGACATGTAAATTGTGGTAAAATTGCTCCATTAAAAGCATTATCTCCATCTCTTGGCTGTTGTGAATAATGCTGCTGTAAACATGGGCATGCAAATAATTACTTTGAGATTCTGTTGGGGGGCATATACCCAGAGTGGAATTACTGAATCGTACAGTAATTATATTTTTAATTTTTTAAGGAATAACCATACAAATTTACATAGCAACTGAATATTTTTACATTCCTATAAGCAATACATGGGTTTCAACTTGTCCACATCCTTGGCACACCTTGATACTTTCTGGGTATTTTTGATTGTTGTCAACTCATGTGTGTTGACAGATAAAGGGATAAACAAATGTGATATGTCCATTCAATGGAATATTATTCAATGGAAGTTTCTATCACATACTATAACATACATGAACCTGGAAAGTATTGTGCCAAGTGCAATAAGGCAGACAGGAAAGGACAAATATTGTACGATTCTACTTATATGAGGTACCTAGGGTAGTCAGATTCTTAGAATCAGAAAGTAGAATGGTGGTTTCCAAGGACTGGAAGGAGAGAAAATGGGGAGTTGTTCAATGGGTATACAGTTTCAATTTTGCAAGAGGAAAAAGTTCTAGAAATTCATTGCATAATAATCTGAATATATTTAACGCTACTGAACTGTACACTTACAAATGGTTATGATGGTACAGTTACATGGAGTTTTTCTTTTACTCTAATTGAAAATAGAAATTTTTTGTTAAAACTGTACTTGTCATCGTTTTAGTCGATCAACCAAGTTTCCAGGTAATATTATAACTACCATCAACTATGTTGTTGCTAGCAAGTCCATTAACTATGTTGTTGCTAGAAAGTTACATGATGCTTATTATATCTGTAAGTTGCCTTCCAAACCTGGCTGGGACCCTCAGCCCACAGCCCCATCTACAATAAGAGCAAACAAAGCCTTCCATTTCCATCTGGAGTTATCGGCTCTCTAGTTATCTCTGATTGCTTGGAGTACTACAAATTTCATGCATAAAGTATGATTCATCTCTCATCTTTTCCTCCTATAAATTTTTAATATTGTTACAGTGAGTTTTCATCATTTTAAAAATTATTTCTAGTTTAGATATTTTTGTAGTTAAGAAATGAGTTTGTTTTGCCTCTTTTAAAAACATTTTCATATCACACTGCCTCCTTTCAAAAGCATAATTTCTTATTTCTAAAGTTAACTGTATTCAGTTCAAAATAGAAGAAAATATTATACATAATGTAGTGGATGCCACTGTTTTGTTTATTCTTCCTGCTTTTATCAATGCATAATTTTTTTTAAGGCTCAAATCTTACATTCTATATCCTAGAGCTAGCCTGCTTCTTTTTTTGCTAGTAAAACTATTATGTATCTTTATAAATAACACTACATTGACAATACTGTTTGCTAAAACACAGCTCCTCGCCTTGAAATTTCTTTAGGATATATTCCTGTAAGTGAAATCACTGAGCTAAATAATTTATATATTTTAAAAGTTTAGCTATAAATTGTGAAATTATCTTCCATTTCAGAACCCCATTATGAAAGTGCCTATCTCATTTTATCTTTGGTAAGATTATGTACAATTGCTATTTTAATCCATATTATATCATTGATTTAATGCACTTTTATTTGATTACTAAGGAAAAGGGACATATTTTTAAAATATATATGTTTATGGTTTATTTACTTTCTTTTTATTCTGTATTTATTTTTTAAATGTCTTATTGAGACATGAGAGTTACTCATAAACTAAAGTCAATCTTTTTCATACATACTTTAAAAGTTTCCTTGTTGTTACTTGGAGGGGTTGGTCTACTCTGTTTATTCATATTGCCAGAGTTTTTCCATTGATTCCACCCCATGATTGTTTTTCAGTGTTGCATCTGGCCGTCCTCAGAGTTGGGAAGGTGTCTCTTGAAGATTAGACCCTGGCGGGACCACTCTATTGTTGCTGGAACTTTGTAGTGAGTGACTCTGTGTAGATCTTCTGGGACTGCCCCAGCCAGGGAGTTCTGGCTGCCGGAGCAGCCTGGGAGTGTGGCACCCCTGGATCCAGCAGCAGGGTGGGGGATGGTGCACACAGTTCTGGGAGTGCCAGGCGTGGGGCCGTGTTATCACCAGAGGAGTTCCTGGCTGAGGGCAGGCCTACAGAGGTCTGGCAGTCACCAGCGGAGTCCGTGGCAGAGGGCTAGCTTGCGGAGGCCCTGTAGACTCTGGGCACCAGGGCACTGTGGTTGCTGGGGGAGTTCCTGGCCTGGGGCGGGCTTGCGGGGTTCTGGTGGTCACCAGCGGGGTTCCAGGCAGAAGGTGGGACTGTGGGGCACGCAAGTGTGGGGCGCATGTCCACGTGCTTACCAGGGGAGTTCCTTGTCAGGGGCGGGCCTGCGGAGGCCCTGCGTGTGCCAGACGCAGGCCCGTGCAGTCATCAGAGGAATGTCTGGCCAGGGGTGGGCTTGGAGGGGCCTGGCAGTTGCTGGTGGAGTCCCTAATAGAAGGAGGGACTGCGGAGGCCCTTCAAGTGGTGGGCACAGGGCTGCGCAGGTTTCCGGGAAGTTTTTGGCTGGCAGTGGGCCTGCAGAGAGGCCTCGTGGTAACCAGTGGGGTCCCTGGAAGAAGGCTGGCCTGTGGAGGCCCCATGGGTTCCAGGCAGAGGCCCGCTCAGAAGTCGGGAGTGTTCCTGGCCAGGGGCCTGGCAGTAGTGGGCAGAGTCCCTGGCAGAAGGCAGACCTACAGAAGTCTGGCAAGTGCAGGATGCAGGGCCAGGCCATCGCCAGGGGAGTTCTTGGCTGAGGGCAGGCCTGCAGAGGCCCCATGGGTGCCAGGTGGAGGCCTGCGCAATCGCCAGGGGAGTTCCTGGACAGGGGCAGACCTGCGGAGGCCTGGCAGTCACTTTCCTTCTTTGAGTATAATCGTTCCAGTGGTGTTTGCAAGGTAGTTCTTGAAGCAACTCCTTCCTTGCATTGTGCTCAGTGAACTCAATGTCCTGAAGATATGGTCTCCACCTCTGAGTTCTCAGCAAAAGACATTCCTCACATCTGCATAGTGTCTCCTCCAGTGTGCAGGGTACTCTGAAGCATGAAAACTGACTTAATAATCAAGGGAAACATAGCGACTTCACTTCATAAATGATTAAACAGGGGTTTCTGAACATTAAGTGATTTAGCTAAGTTAGCTAAGATATTGGTGGAGGTAATTTTATTTATTTTTTATTTTTTTCCCCTTTGTTAAGTCATGTACACATAGATCATGAATACATTTATGCATATGTGGGGTACAATGTGTTTTTTTTAATGCAATTGGAGTGCTTACATCAAACTAATTAATATAGCTTTCGACTCATTTACTTGATTTTTGTGTTAAGACATTTATGTTCTATACTAGATAGATTTGACTTGTACCCTTGCAAAATTCTCCATAGGTGTGGTCCCACCATTTACCCTCCCTCTATTAAACCTCTCCCCTCCTCTCCCTTCCCCCTCCATTTTTCTCCTTCGTACTGGGCTATAGTTGTGATCTATGTTTCTTAAGAAATTGTGAGTAAATACAAATTGGTTTCATAAAAGTACTGAGTACATTGGATACTTTTTCTTCCATTCTTAAGATACTTTCTTAAGGAGAATATATTCTAGTTCCATCCATGTAAACATAAAGGAGGTAAAGTCTTCATCTTTCTTTAAGGCTGCATAGTATTCCATGCTATACATACACCACAATTTAACCCATTCATGGGTCGATGGGCATTTGGGCTTCTTCCATGACTTCACAATTATGAATTCAGCTGCAATGAATAATCTGATGCAAATATCTTTGTTGCAAAGTGATTTTTGGTCTTTTGGATATACTCTTAGTAGAGAAATTGCAGGATCAAACAGCAGGTCTATTTTTAGATCCCTGAGTATTCTCCAAACTTCTTTCCAAAAGGAACGTATTAGCTTGCATTTCCACCAGCAGTGCAGAAGTGTTCTCTTTTCTCCACATCCATGCCATTACCTGTAGTTTTGGGATTTTGTTATGTGGACTATTCTTATTGGAGTTAGATGATATCTCAAAGTGGTTTTGATTTGCATTTCTCTGATGGTTAAAGGTGATGAGCATTTTTTCATGTGTCTGTAGACCATGCTTCTTCTTCAGAGAAGCTTCTGTTCAAGTTTTCTTTTCCACAATGAAATGGGATCACTTGTTTTTTCTTATTAATAAGTTTGAGTTCTCTGTGAATTCTGGTTATTAGACCACTGTCAGAAACATAAACTTCAAATATCCTCTCCCATTCTGAGGGCTGTCTACTTGCTTTACTTACTGTGTTCTTGGCAGTGCAGAAGGTTTTTAGTTTTATCAGATCCCAGTAATGTATTTTTGGTATTGCTTCAATTGCCTGGGAGCGTCCACCTCATAAAGTTTTCTCCCAGGCCGATTTCTTCAAGTGTTTCCCCTGCACTCTCTCCAAGAATCTTTATAGTTTCATGTCTAAAGTTTAAATCTTTTATCCAGTGATACAATTTTTGTGAGAGGTGAAAGGTGTGGGTCCAGTTTCAGTCTTCTACAAGTCCCTAGCCAATTCACCCAGCTAGGTATACTCCCACATATTTCATTTTCTTTGGCACTATTGCAAAGGGAATAGAGTCCATGACTGTTTTTTCAGTTTGACTATTGTTGGTATATATGAATGCTACTGATTTGTGAGTATTGATTATGTAGCCTGAGATGCTGCTATATTCCTTGATCACTTATAAGAGTTTTGTGGTTGAGTCACTGATGTTTTCCAGGTATATGATCGTATCATCTGCGAAAAGTGAAAGCTTGATCTCCTCTGACCATATATTGATCCCCTTGATTGCATTCTCTTGCCTGATTTTGGTGGCTAAGACTTCCATTACAATGTTAAAAAGCAGTGGAGACAGTGGGCATCCTTGCCTGGTTCCTAATCTGAGTGGAAACAATTTCAATTTTACTCCATTCTATATGATATTGGCTATGAGTTTGCTGTAGCTGGCCTCTATTAGTTTAAGAAATGTCCCTTCTGTACCTATTTTGTTAAGTGTTCTGATCAAGAAAGGATGCTGGATATTATTAAAAGCTTTTTCTGCACCAATTGAAAGAATCATATGGTCTTTGTTTTTTAATTTGTTTATGTGATGGATTATATTTATGGATTTACATATATTGAACCATCCTTGGGACCCTGAGATAAAACCCACTTGGTTGTGATGCATAATTTGTTTGATGTGCTGTTGGATTCTGTTTGCTAGGATCTTATTGAATATTTTTGCATCAATATTCATTAGAGATATTGGTCTATAATTTTCTTTTCTTGTTGGGTCTTTTCCTGGTTTGGGTATCAGGGTGATATTTGCTTCATACAATGTGTTGGGAAGTATTCCTTCTTTTTCTATGTTTTGGAAAAGGTTAAGTAATATAGGTACTAGTTCCTCTTTAAAGGTTTGGTAGAATTCTGATGTGAAGCCATTCGGTCCCGGGCTTTTCTTTTTGGGGAGATTTCTTATAGTTGGTGCTATTTCAGAACTTATTATAGGCCTGTTCAACATTTCCACTTTTTACAGGCTAAGTCTAGGAGGGTGGCATGTTTCCAAGTATTGATCTATTTCTTTCAGATTTTCATACTTCTGAGAATAGAGTTTTATGTAATATTCATTAAGGATTTGTTGAATTTCTGAGGAGTCTATTGTTATTTGACCTTTATTATTTCTGATTGATGAAATTAGGGATTTTACCCTTCTACTTCTGGTGAGGTTAACCAAAGGATTAATCTATTTTATTGACCTTTTCAAAAAAACCAACTTTTTGATTGGTTGATCTGTTGTATGATTCTTTTGTTTTCAATTTCATTTAGTTCTGCTCTAATTTTAGTTATTTATTTTCTTCTTCTGAGTCTAGGGTTGGAATATTCTTCCTTTTCCAAATGCTTGAGATGTCCCATTAAGTTGTTGACTTCCTCTCTTTCTGTTTTTTTGAGGAAGACTTGCAACACTATAAATTCCTCTTAGCACTGCCTTTGCAGTATCCCAGAGGTTCTGATAGTTCATGTCTTTATTATTTTTTTCCAAAAATTTGGTAATTTCCTTCTTAATTGCATCTATTACCCAGCTATCATTCAGCATGAGGTTACTTAGTTTCCATGTTTTTGCATGAGTGTGCAGATTTCTGTTGTTACTGAGTTCAATTTTTATTCCATCATGGTCTGAGAAAATACCAGGAATGATTTCCATTCTTTCAGATTTGCTGAGGTTAGACTTGTGACCTAAAATGTGATCAATTTTGGAGGATGATCCATGGGCTGATGAGAAGAATGTGTATTCAGTTTTGTTAGGATGAAATGTTCTGTAGATGTCTGTTAAATGCAAATGTTGAATGGTTAAGTTTAAGTCTAAAATTTCTTTGCTTAGCTTCTTATTAGAGGATCTATCCAACATTGCCAAAGGGCTGCTAAAATCTCCTACTATTATGGTGCTGGAGGAAATCACATTGCTCATGTCTTTCAGAGTCTCTCTTACAAATTGAGGCACATTTTGGTTGGGTGCATAAATGTTAATAATTGAACTCTCATCATGTTGAGTTTAGTCCTTAACAGATAAGAAGTGACCATCCTTATCTTCTCTTACTTTTGTTAGTTTAAAACCTATTGTATTTGTGAATAAAATTGCAACACTGCTCTTTTCTGATTTCCATTTGCCTGAATTATAGATGACCATCCCTTCACCCTTAGTCTATGTTTATAATTTAAGGTAAGGTGAGATTCTTGAATGCAGTGGATGTCTGGCCTGAGTTTTTGCATCCACTTAGCCAACCTGTGCCTCTTTAGAGAACAATTTAAGCCATTCACATTAATTGAGAGTATTGATGATCTAGATAGTATTTTGGGTATTGAGTTTTTGAAAAGTCCAGTGGACATTTTTAATCCTTTTGCCACTGTGGAAGTTAGAATTTGATCAAAAGTTTCTGAGTGAATTTACTTTGGTGGTGGAGGATTGTGCTGTTCATTATGGAGGATAGGCATGAGAATATCCTGGAGAGTTGGTTTAGTTATGGCAAATTTCTTCAACATGAGCATGTCATTAAAGTATTTTATTTTTCCATCATAAATGAAACTCAATTTAGCTGTATACAGGATCCTGGGTTGAAAATTTTTTTGTTTTAGGAGGTTGAAGGTAGATGACCAACCTCTTCTGACTTGAAAAGTTTCAACATACAGTTTTGCAGTGATTCTAACATTCTTCCCCTTGTAGGTTATAGTTTTCTTATGTCTGCCTGCTTGCAGTATTTTCTCCTTCATATTATCTTTGCAAAGTTAATTATAATGTGTCTGGGAGATGCTTATTTGGATCGAGTCATGCTGAGGTTCTGAAAGTGTCTGTTATCTGAATTTCAGAATCTCTTGCCATGTTTGGGAAGTTCTCCTTGATCATCTCTTAGAGTAGAGCATCTGGACCTTTTGAAGCAATCACATCACCTTCAGTAATTCCTATAAGGCAAATGTCTGCTTTTTTTTGAGTTATCCCACACCTCTCGGAGAGAATGATCCATTTTTGCTCTCTAATTCTCTTCCTCTCTGAATGTTTGGGAGCAAATGTTTGGGAGCATTCAAAAGCTTTGTCTTCAATATCAGAAATCCTTTCTTCTGCCCACTCAATTCTTTTACTGAGGGATTGTACTGTATTTCTCATATCTTGGAGGGCTGCAACTTCTTTTCTCAATGTGTCAAAATCTTTGGTGATTTTGTTTTTGAATTTATTGAATTCTTGGGACAACTTTTGAATTATTCCTAGAATTTCTAATTCAAACTTTATTTCCATTCTGTTAATCTTATTTGCCCTCCAAATTCTGAATTTGATTTCTGACATCTCAGCCATTTTTTTTATGAATGGGTTCTTTTGTTGTGACTGCTTTATCTTTCCTTGGGGGAGTTGATCTACCCTGATTATTCATGTTGCCAGAGTTTTTCTGCTGATTCCACCCCATTATTGTTTTTCACTGTTTGGCTAGATGAGCAGGTAAGGTGAGATTGGACTGGGGTCTCTTGGGGTTGTGGTTAACCAGCCCTTTGCCAAAGAGCTGGGATTGGTGACTGCAGCTTTTCCCCTACAGCCTTACAAAGGACCCATACAGTACTACAGCCTGAGACTCTGGGGACCTGCTTGGTGTGGTGGGGCTAGGTGGCTCTGTCTTATATTCAGCTGATCTCTGTCCAATCCTAGTGAATCAGTGACTCTGGGTTGAAGTCTCAGCCTTGGAGAAATGCAAGCAACTAAGACATCTGCCCCCCCCACCCCACGGGCAACAACTGGAAGAGGAAATTGAAACCTTCCCACTACAACAGAACCAGGGTACCACTTTGGAGGGTCTTCGGGTGATTTGCCCAGTTCAAGTGTTCCAAACCGATTGTCCAAGTCAGCATCTACTCTCTAGTCAGAGAGTTCAAAAGGTCTCTAGGAACTAGATAGCAGGGGTCTACTGGCAGCTGAAGTGTGGCTCACTCTGGTGCTCCATGGAGTCAGAAATGCCTGCCCAGTAGAAGAGGTGGACCAAGGAGGCTGATAACTCTTTCCCCACCTTGCACCTCCTTTGCCACCAGTCTCTGGTAACCCAGTCTTATTGGCCCAATTCTGTCTAAGAAGGAAATGAGCCAGGGCTTTGTGCCTGCCAGAGTCAAAGGAAAGTCAATGTCCCCTTGTCCCGGCCACCACCCTCTGCCACCAGCTGATAGGGGGACCTGAAGCCTGCCTGCCTTAGGTACTCAATGGCAACTGGGGAGTGTTCCTCCTGATCTCAGTCCAAACCTGAGGATAACAAGACAGCAAAGGTTTTTCTCCCTCAGTCACTGCACCTGTGTCCCTGCTGCTCTGCATCTCTGGTATCCCTATAGGGCAAGGTATGGCTCCCTCTGGCAGTCCTAAGAGTTGGGAAAGTATCTATCCAAAATTAGACCCCAGTGGGATTGCTCTACTATAGCTGAAGTTTCATGGGAGGTGTCTTTGCACAACTCCAAGGCAGCTCCCATGGCTCCTGCACAGTGGTGGCAGTGGCTGGGACAGCATACGTGGCAGCCTCAGCTGGTCACATATGGCTTGCAAGCCTCCACCTGCTGCTGATTTGCACTTTTGCAGAGCCAAACCCAAAAGCCTCCCCACTTTGTTTGTCTGTACTACTATTGGGCTCACTGTTTCAGAGCAGCTTCACTACCACAGCCCTTACAATGCCTGGTCCTAGCAACAAACTGTAGCCACTCCAGTCTCTGCAGGGTTTAGACTTCTGGACTGCCAGGTGATGGCAGAAGGGTAGACTGGGAGTTGAAGATGGCGGGCAAAATGTTTGTTCCCCTTTTATGCCTGGAAAAAGAATGCCCAGGCTCAGAGTAGGGTCCCCCTGGAGAAGTAGTCCCACCTTCCAGCAACTCTATCCTGTGGGGTGAGACAAGAGGTCCTCAGTTCACTGCTTGTAGAGATCCCGCAGTGAGGAAAAAAAAAAAAAACTCTCTTGGGGGGAGGGGCCAGACACTCTTTTTCTTTGGGATGAGTTTTGTACCTGTAATTTGCTTCCTTGGAGTCACAGCTTGCCTCAGCTGATATGACATACAGTTATCACTCTTGTCTCTCAGCTCAGCTCCCAATCTTCAGCTTTATTGGGTACTTTCTGGTCATTATCCTTCCCACTAGATGGGAGCTTCTGTTGAAAGCTGGCTACAGTCGGCCATCTTCCCCCTCCTCTTCTAGAAAAGGCTCCTCAGAGCTTGACATGTTCAGTATACACAGTGAACTACCTAGAATCTTACTGTCTCAGACATGGGTCTTTCCAGACTGGCCACCTGATGTGTTCCCAACAAAACACACCCTTTGGATCATGGAGGTAGAATTCATAATACTTCTCTATTACCAATTTCCCCCAGGATAGTAAAGCAAAAACCTTCTGTCCCTGCCTTGGTTTGTTTTTTGGTTTTTCTTCTTTTCTTTTCTTTTCTTCTGTGTGTGTTTGTGTGTGTGTGTGTGTGTGTGTGTGTGTGTGTATGTAGGTGTGCTTTCTTCTTTGTACCATACTACACTGAACTAGCACTCTTGTCAGGCAGACATGTTCAAATGCAAGCACACCCCTTTTCTTACTGGGTGATTTTTAGCCAGTTATCTCACTTACTTTAGCCTCAATTTAATCATCTCTAAAATTAGAGGATAATTATAATCCACTCTACCTCATGGGGTTGTTGTGTGGGTTAAATGAGATAAGGCACACCTAATTAGGTACTATTATAACTGGAGCTATAAGCATGGCATTGGCAATTGTACTAATTGTCAGTCTTCAGTCCAGGGTGTCAAACCCCAGGCCCACAGGCTGCATGTGACCTGGCCAAGGATGGCTATGAATGCAGCCCAACACAAAATTGTAAACTTATCAAAACATCATCAGATTTTTTTGGTTGAAGTCAATTACACAGTTCTCAAGTGTAAAATTTGTATAAAACAATGCCATGTCACAATATCACATAAAATAGACGTATGCGCACACTATTTGTACACATGCATGGCTTCACTTTTATGCTGCTGTGCGGCTTCCAGTGTGTTATCTTCCAAGTGCAGACAGTCGAATTGAAACCATCAGACATTACATGTGCTGTGGTGACTTGCAAGGCAGCACTTATCAATAATATTTCAACCTACCATTGCAACTGCAGGCATTTAATGTTCCTTAGAAGTCAGGGAAGCATTCTTATTTGATTATTAAGGGCACTTTCACACTTCAACAATGCTTTACAGTCAACCCTCTGCCTCACCCTGCATCTTCAGTGTAGATGTAGAAAGGCCCAAAGCTTAGTTTCTATTTTCCTGTCAATTAATTTTCATAATAAAATCAAATATAGTCCCTTATCTATTATTTTATTTAATCCAGCATGGCTTCCACAACATCTCCAAAGAAAAGAGGAACCTCCAAAGAAAAAAACTACAGATGAAGGAAGATTGTTTAATGAAAAATGGACAGATGACTACTTTTTTATTGAAGCAAATAATCAGGTATTCTGCTTAACTTATAGAGAATATGTGAAAGTTTTCAAAGACTATGATTTAAAAAGGCATTAAATGCACAAGCATGTTGCCAAATTCAATGCATATGTGTATGAAGGATTGTGTCATAAAGACAAAAAGTAGAACTGAAAAAAGTCTGCCTTCTCAACGAAATTTTTTTTTTAATTTTTATTAAATCATAATTGTGTACATTGGTGCAATCATGGGGCAGAATGTGCAGACTTCATATACAATCTGAAATATTTTCATTGAACTATTTAACATAGCCTTCATGGCCTTTTAATCACTTTATGAAGACATTTATATTCTACATTTAGTAATTTTCACTTGTACCCTTGTAAGATGCACCGTGTGATCCCACCAATCACCCTCCCTCCACCCATCTTCCCCCCTCCCCTCGAAATTTTTTTTTAAAAGTTAATACTCAGATTCTGCCATAAAAGTTAGTTGTGTGGTAGCATATTTAATAGCAAAAAAAAAAAAATCAAAACTATTACTGACTGTGAGTTTATTAAGCATCGTATGGAGAGCATGGCAGATATAATTTGCCCTGAAAAAAGGGGAACATTTCTGAAATGAGCTTGTCTCACCAGAATATAGCCAGACAAATTGAATAAATTGGAAAATCTATCAAAAGACATTTGGAGAGTAAAGCTGATAATTTTAATTTTATGCTTTAGTGATGGATTATAGTGTTGATAGTATATATATACCTCAACTTGCCATTATTAGAAGTGTTGATGACCAATATAATATAACTGAAGAAATGGCTTCTTTAGTGCTCTTAAAAGATACAACTACATCAAGAGATTTATATAAAGCAGTAAAATACATGTTAAAGTGATTCTCTTTGTCCACTGTCATCATCTCTGGTATAGTTATTGATGGTAGCCCAGTGATGATTGGTAAAAGAGAGGGTTTTGTAAAATTATAGAAAATGGTGCAATTGCCACCCAAGATTTAAATTTGATGATGTATCATTGTATAGTACATCAAGAAAATTTATACACAAAAGTTTTAAAAATGAATAACAACATGCAAATCACCAGTGAGACTGGTAAATTTCATAAGGGCCAAAGGATTGAATCATCACCTATTCCAGGAATTCCTTTAAAGTATTGATGCATCATTTACTTTTTGGAAGGAAGATGGCTAAGTCGAGGCCAAATGTGGAAGAGATTTCATGATTTGCAACATGTTATGAAGTTGCTTTTGGTATCAAAAACCAAACTTGTGCAAGAACTTGACAATGAAAACTAGATTAGAGATTTAGCATTTTTAGCGGATATAACTGCTAATTTAAATGAGTTGATCATGTATCTTTAAGGTATAACCAACTTATCAATACATTTCTAACCATAATAATGTTCCAAATGATAATGAAATTATGGCAAACTCAAGTTAAGGGAAGCAGTTTTCTGCATTTCAACATGTTGATTAAACACAGTCCTGAGAATAGCAAAAAAATAGGCAACTTGCTTTTTGATCTGATACAAGAATTTGAATACAGATTTCAAGATTTCAGGGAAAATAATAAATATTTTGGTACATTTGCAGCTCCATTTTCAGTTGACATAAATATATTACCTGCCAATTTTCAGAAGTAATTGATGTAGCTGTAACTTGACACTCAACTTCATGAAAAATGTGATGTATCCTTTTACTGGACTTTTATGGGTTGGGTCCTATCTTTCCAGAGACAATTATCCCTCACTTTACAATTATGGCTATCCATGTCATCACTTTTTGGCAGCACTTAGATTTATTAGCAACTATTTTCAAGAACAAAGCACATTAATAAAAACATTAGAACCAAAATATCTGATGAGCACCTTGAGAATTCACTGAGAATTGTAACTATTTTCAATGAAGCAGATATTGTAGCATTATTTTCTCAAGTAAAATTTTCCAATAGTTTGATGTTGCCAACTTTTTTCCTTTAAAAAAAAATCAAAAAAATAAAGAGATTTATTACTTAGGTATGTGATCACAGACTTGAGACCTCCGCAATGATTTTTAAGCACTTTAGGAATGGGCCGCAGCAGAATGATCATTATTTTGTGAGTACTTGTTTGCTTAATGTGTGGTGGCAGATATCAAAAAAATTATACATGGAAACTTCTTCCCTCCCCAAATCAGCATTTGTCAGTGTTTGTATATTTAATGTGTGGTCCAAGACAACTCTTCTTGTTCCAATGTGGCCCAGAGGACCCAAAAGATTGGACACCATTGCTTTAGTCTGTCCAAAGCAATTATGTGGAGAAAATGACTCTCTGTGCCACTGTGATGGGACGTTCCTGCACCATTAGACAGCTATGTCTCATTTCAAGGCATTTTTTTCTGAACTCTACAAAGGAACACTAGAACTTCCAAGAAAAACTGTCAAGGCAAGGGATATTTGATTTCCTATTTCTTACCCATAATGCAAAGAAAATGTGCAAAATCCTCTTTACCCATATATTGCTCCCTGTAAACATACTTTGGAAGCATTTTAATATACACTAGTTTCTCGAGCTTTAAGGCACTGCAGCTGAATTGACACAGGGGCTCTGTCTGTAAAAGCCAACAGCCGATCTCAGAAGGAGAACTGCTACTCATTTCCCTCCATCTTTCCCTGGTGAGGTTCTTCCGTTCACGCTCATTTTAACTCTGTCAACAGCTATACCAAGACACCCTGGGGAGAAGGCCTCTGTGGTTACACTTTTGCTGTCATGAATGAATTATTCATATATGTCACAGTGGTTTATAAAAAAGTGAAAGCATTCGCTCAAAACACTCTCACAAGCATGGTTTTAACATGCAAGGTACAAGCCCTCCTTGTCTACACCTCAATGCTTTACGGCCTCTGATGACTCAAAATTCAGTAGCTGCTGAAAAGGCTTTGCAGAAGAGTGAGTTCTATGTTATGCATCTCTGTGTTTGTACCGAGATGCACTTTGGAAAACTTTTTTCTAATTCTTCACTATTTAGACATCTACAAAGTCCTTGGGTACCTTTCTAAAGCCTATCTGTGTGCTGGTGTGACCACTTTCAATATGACCAAATACTCAACAGGCTCAGAATGTGTGTCTAAGAAAAATACTTCTGCAGACAATCAAAAGGGCTCAGCTGAAATTTCATGCAATGCTTCCAAGGGCTTATGGCGCAGAAACATTTCAAATGCACAGCTAACAAGCCAAATCAGGCATAATCAGAAAAAGAAGAGGTAACCAAAGAGAAAGTTAATGGCCCTTCTTGTCATTACTTGACTACAAATTTAGTTCCCAACAGACTATTGGGTTCTGGAACATCTATCACACTTAGCAAGGAAGTAAAATTCCTAACATGTATTTGGTTGCATAAAGTCGAGGAACTGATCTAAAGAAAGACATGGAAATTGCTGCTTAATGTAGAGCTTTCTCCCAGAAGCATCAAAAAGAAATCACAGCTCCAAGGCAGCAATGTTGCACTGGGGTGGAAGAGCCATGGAATCTGAATTCCATGCCAGCATGCCCCAAATTGAGCTGTCACCTTGGTATGGCCAGCAACCTCACTGGACTTCCTTTTACCTGCTGAAAATAGACAACATTGGACTTTACCTTTTCTTCAATCATATCCCACAGATGGAAAGTGTTATTCCTATCATTCAAAATGCCTATCCCAAATAACAAGAATATTAACGATCTTTTCATTATTAGGTACGTTATTATGTACTAGATACCATCCAAGCATTTAACCTGAGAAAAGCCTCAGTCCTTAAAACAATCTTAGAAAAATCTGATTTCTAATGGTCCCATTTTATAAATAAGGGGGCTAAGGTTTGGGGAAGTCATAACTATAATTCAAAGCCACTTCTCTAAAGCTAGAGTCAGTTTCCCTTTCCCACTTCCTGAGTCATTACTGGCATCTAATAATTTTCAATCTTTTAATACAAGGGGATCATATAATTGTAAATATTAAATCTTGAACATGATATAATCAACTTAACACATCATGTTGATAAACTTTAGGTAAAAACAAAATAAAGTTTTAGTCAATCTACAAAGCTTCTTTTTGTTTGTTTGTTTGATTTTTAGACAGAATTTCCCTTTTTTGCCCTAGGTAGAGTGCCCTAGCATCACAGCTCCCAGCAACCTCAAACTTTTGGGCTTAAGTGATTCTCTTGCCTCAGCCTCCCAAGTGGCTGGGACTACAGGCACCCACCACAACACCCGGCTATTTTTAGAGTTGGGGTTTCACTCTGGCTCAGGCTGGTCTTGAACCGGTGAGCTCAGGCTGTCTACCCGCCTTGGCCTCCCAGAGTGCTAGGATTACAGGCATGAGCCACCACGCCTGGCTACAAAGCTTCTTTATTTATTTTTTATTGTGAAATTTTAGTCAGATATATTGTGAGATATTGAAATTAAATCATCATCCCTTTACTCCTATCTCCTTCTCCTTACTGCCTTTCTAAATCCTTAAGATCATAGAAGATTCCAGGTACAGAACAAATTATCTCAGGAAGATGTTAATGCCTTTTCCAATTTTTTCATAAAGGAACAAAAAACTTTATGTTCTACTTCAATAAAAAGCCTTTAAAACCTTGATGCTTTTTGAAGAATGGTTATTGATACAGGTTTCTATTATTATTAGGAAGTTACACAGCAGTTCTCAAATTTCAGTGTGCATAAAGATCTGCTTGGGATTCCCAGTTACTTTTGCCAAAGATTGTGATGCTTAATTTAGGAAATCTACTTTCTTAGAACCCAGAAATCTACATTCTTAACCCTCCTCTAAGGGTCTACAGTAACCCGGTTTCCATATTCCTGCTGAGTTCATCGCTTGTCGCTGTCCTCAGGCTTACTCTACTCAGGCACCTCTGGCTTCTTTTACTCCTTCAAAGCAGGTGTGTTTGTCTGGTCCCAGGAATGGGGCAGTCGCTGCTCTGACTGCTACGTACAGCTAGCTCCTTCTTGTCACTCAGACTCATTAAAACACCATCTCTTTTCAGGGGCCTCCCCTGTCTGCTCTCCCAGCACCCATAATCCAGGTTCTTTCTATACTGTCTCCCTCAGGCTTGGCCCTACTATTAACAGGGCTGGGGACAGACTTCAGTGCAGGTCCCTCCCTGCTCTACCAAATACCGGCTCTGTCTTTAACCACGGATAGACACTCAAACAGGTACAATTCAGCCCATGCTACATGTATTCAAGACCTCAGCTTCCCACAATTGCCCCTCGGTTAGCCCTTGCATCTAGGGGGTCCCTGAATACCTATGGCTTCCCCCACAGCCTGGGAAAGCCCTCTGGGAGGTGTTAGAAGGTGGTTATGGCTATTTGGACAAAGGATTCTGGAGATTTGGGTGCTTGGAGCATGAATTCCTGCTGGCACATTTCTTCGCCCCACTGTGGAAAGAGGCATGGTGAGATCAGGGGCTTCTGGGGCACAGGGAAGGCAGTAGAGAGGCTCCCAGGTGCTATGGAGGCTGACCTGCTACTTCACTCCCTGAAACATATCTGACTCCTCTCTTTGTTGCTTGTATATTTTCATAGCATACTCAATAAAGCAAAGACTCCAGAAAACAAGGTCTTATCTGGCCTATATGCTGCTGCATCACCTGCATGTATGATGGTGCCTGACATGGAGAATTTGCTAAATTATAATCTGCTGAATGGATGAATGAATGGATCACAGTAGTTTACACTTTCGCAAAGCCTGCTGTGCCAGAAGCCCTTCGTGGTGTTTCGCACGCAACATCTTCTTTATCCCTTACAACGGTCCTAGTAGGAAGGTTCTGGGAGGTTTTCCAGTTTACAGATGGCACAGAAAGGTTAAGCGATTTCCCCAATACTGTACAGTCAGTAATGGGAGCAAGAGGCTGTGTCCTTTTTCATGATGAAACACGGAGTGACTGAGTGAGTGTATGAATAGGCAAATGATTGTACCAGGGAATAAAGAAACGAATGAATGAATAATCAAGCCAGGAGAGCAAAATGAAAACTGAATCTCTCCTTCCTGCGAGTTTAAAGAAAACGGGGAAATTTACAATTCTAATGCAGTTCAAATATATTTTATGTGAAAACATGACATGAAGAACTCGCAAACATACCACTTTTTGCTCAGCAGAATAAACTTTCTGGAAGATATCTAACAAGTTTGGGGACTTGGTGGCAGTCCAGGTGGCAGAAGAAAATGCAGCGTTTTGCTATCCATGCAAAAAGGGAAGGTCAATGAGGGCCATCGAGTGGGCTCCAGACAAACATCTCTCCAGCTGTGAAAAGGTGCTGGGTTTGGAGACTACCAAAGAGTTGGAAATTAAGTGGAGGGAAGATGTGAATGTATAAGATAAGATCGGTAGCAGCCAGCCATGGCCTTTGGCTTCCCCAGTCCATGAAATACCTGGCACTGAGATCCAGAGATGTTGACTGGTGTCTTTTAAGTAAAAATAAAATCCAACACCTATGCATGAGGCAGCGTGAACTGCTGGAGTTCCCACACTGATCCACCCACAGGTCCAGCCTGCCCATAAAGGCAGTTTCATTTCTCAGGTGAAATAGAGATGGGAGATTTATTGGAGTGGCAGCTGCACGATGGATGAATATCCTGCCCGCTTTCCATGCCTCCTCTTATGTCAGTTGCATGTGTCTCTAGTCTCTTCCGGAGGAATTCTGATTTAAAAGAGGGAAGAAATGAGGAGAGGAGAAGGGGAGAGGGGAGAAAAAGGAAAAGAGGGGTTGTCATCTCTGGCTGGAAATAAGAAATCTCCAGATAGTAATTTCTAGTGCCCACTAATGGCTTCACTCCCAACTTTACTATTTTAGATGGAATTTTAATCTGGTTGCCTCCCTGTGATTAAATTAGGACATGGCGATTTATGTGCCTTAGTGGAAGAGCACCAGTGATTAGTCTCATTCAGCCTCAGCTCACCTCTTAAAACAGAATTAACTTTTTTTGAAAAAGGATGACTTTCATGTGATGTTCATACATACACATTACATGTACATATATGTATATATAGGTGGGTATATATATATATATATATATATATATATATATATATATTTATATAGTTGGTTGATTTGTTTTTTTAATTATTGTTTTTATTTTTCTATGTTATAACTCCATGCAGCCATTTGAGATAATTAAGATAATTTAGTAAATTAGCTATAAGTGTCCTACACATGGAGAAGTATTACGCCCTGTGGCAAACCCCTTGAAGGTGGTCAATGTGCCCCATTCTTGTTTGCAGACTGTTAACATTCTAATCTCCGCAGTTGTCATTCTGTCATTACTACTCTGACTGCCACTACCATCGACGTCATGCTATTAACAAGTGCAAATCAGAATCACAAGTATTAATGCTGATGATTATCCTTCGGTTTCTTCTCCTTCTCCTCCTTGTACATTTGCTTTTCGGTTGCCTGTTTCTGCTGCATTAGATTTTGTTTTTCAGATTGTTGGCTTAACGGTCATTCCATTTTAATGTCACCTTTTCTCTTATGGCTTTATGTAATGGAGCACTGATACATAGATTTTTTTCCATGAATTATGCAAAAAAGAAATGTTATATAAAATATTTATGTCATGTATGTGCTTAAGGTAAAAATAAAAACATAAAGTGTAAGAAATAAACCATTCTATTCCTCCCTCATCTTATTCTAACTCACTTCAATTCCATTCTCCAGAAGAGAAAAAACCTTGAAGTGCTTTATATGCTTTTTTCAAATTTTTTTGGACGCATATACAAATGCATATGTGTACTTCTTTTTATATTTACGCAGATGCGGAGATATGCATAATAGTCTGAAATTTTCCTTTTCGTTGTTAAATACACTGATGGATTTGTTTCCATGTCATGATACCTCATTCTTTTTGCTAACTTTTCTTCTGACATAAGGTAGTATCAATTTACATTTAACATCTTTTAAATTGAATTTATGTTATTGGAGGTTTTGTTTTTTTTTTGTTTGTTTGTTGCCCCAGGCTAGAGTGCTGTGGTGTTATCATAGTTCACTACAACCACTAACTCCTGGACTGAAGCGATTCTCCTGCTCAGCCTCCCAAGGAGCTGGGACTAAAGGCAAGTATCATTATACCCAGCTAATTTTTCTATTTTTAGTAGAGCCAAGGATCTTTCTCTCTCTTTTTTTTATTAAGTCATTTGTACATAGATCATGAATACATTTATGCCATTATGGGGTTCAGTGTGTTGATTATTTGCACAAATTGAAGTGCTTACATCCTACTAATCAACATAGTCTTCACCTCATTTACCCAATTACAGCATTAAGACATTTGTATTCTACACCTGATAGATTCAACCATGGAATACTATGCAGCATTAAAAAAATGGAGACTTTACTTCTTTTATGTTTACGTGAATGGAGCTGGAAAATACTATTCTTAGTAAAGTATCTCAGGAATGGAAAAAAAAATCCAATGTACTCAGTACTACTGTGAAACCAATTTATAATCACTCACACTTGCATATGAAAATTGAAACACAACTATAGTCTAGGATGAAGGAGGGAAAGGGAGGGAGAGGGGAAAGGAGGGGGATGGGTCGATAGAGGGAGGGCTATTAGGGGGGACCACACCTATTAGGGGACCACACCTATGGAGGGATCTCACTCTTGATCAGGTTGGTCTCTTGATCAGCCTTGGCCTCCCAGAGTACTAGGATTACAGGTGTGAGCAACCACACCCGGTCTGTTCTTGAGTTTTGAAACTACAAATTTATGCTTGCTCATTTTGGAAGTGCAAATTATATAGAGATATGTTAACTGTGTCTTTCTCCAATTACATCCCTTTGAAATAGCCCATGTTATCTACTGGTCAATGGATTAGCAAGAAATAAGAATGTCCATTTCTATATACCCTTACCAGCACTGGAGGTTATCAATCTTTGATTTTTTTAAGTGGATGAGCACTTTGATATTGTTCTTACTTTTCCCTAATGGCGTCTCTTTACATTTCCTCATGGTCATTTACATTTCCTCTTCCATAATTTCTCTTTTGATTACTTTTTGTCTAATATTAAACTTTGGTCAATTTATAGGTGCATTGGTAACATGAGACATTTATAGGTGCATTGGTAACATTCTTTTTATGCATTTGAACAATTACAGTCCATTGTTTTGTCTTTTAAGTAATTTTGGGTATTTGGCCATGCTGAAATTCTTAATTTTCTAAACATACGTAGAAAATATCTGGAATTTCAACTTAAATGTTGTGTAAAATAATATTTTAAGTTAATGTTAAATTCAGACCCTGACTGTATTTTCCTTTAAACTTCGTCTCCACATATTCTCTATTTGTTTCTTTTCAGATTCTTGGGCAGTGTTGTCCCTCCTACTTTCAAAGACAAACTCTTCCTCTTGTAATTTAAACTCAACATCTCCACTTCACATCTTTTTGAAACTATGATTGCTTGAGATAAAGGGTTTCTTAAATATGTTTATGCTGTAGAAATTTTTTTATTTTATAATTAAATTCTACTTATATTTCATCAGAATCAGGGACTATTAATTCTATACATTTTGAGAAGTATTAAGATAAGCTATTATAGAGACATCCTCATGACTGCTCTTTGGAAATCTTAAAGCAAGTATGCTCTCCTTTATATTATGTAGAATTATATACATCTCTCTCTCTAAATGTACGCATAATTATTTTCAGACATATCAGACACATCTAGAATCTATTTCTGTAATTGTGACCTATGCCTTTCTCCATTTCTCTTGTTATAGACTTAGATAAGTGAATAAAATTATCTTATTAGTATGTTTACTTCTTGTTTTTCTTATTGCCTTTTGTTTTGCTGATAAATGTTGACTCCTTGGTATTTAGACTTTTATAAATATTATATATTTTTTATGAATTTTAGCTCTTTATATCTTGTATTAATGTTTACTTCCTCAAAAACAAGTGTATCTACTTTTGTGGGCTCTGTGTGTGTGGAGAGAGGGGGACAGGTATTGAGCATTATTTGTGTTTAACCATTTGACCAAAACAAAAACAAGTGAGAGATTATGGTTATAGTAATATGTGGGTGTGTCTATTTCCCAAATGTTTACCTTTGCACTTTAATCATACTATATACTTATTTGACTTTCCAAAATTTAGTAAAAATAATATGGTATATATCTTATTTCATCTTTTTCTTTCTAAAGAATTCTACATGTTTAACATTATATTAAAGTATTCATGCAAATGTAATTTATAACATACTGGCAATCAATAAATTAATAGTAATGATGAGCTTATAAAAAGATAAATCAGTCACTTGGCTCATAAATCATTTTATTCGTGTCCTATGTACTCATCCAAGGGCAGGGCTGACCTTGTTGGTGGATAGATCAAATGATGTCTACGTATATTCTACTACATAAAGGAATATCCTTCTTCCTAAAAAAACAGTCTTGCTTAATTTGAGTATTCCTTCATTCTCCAATGCAGAGAAAATATGGAGTAGGATAAAATCTATTGAATTGAAAACTAACTGATCATAATTAGTTTAAAATAAACTACACAGAATCTAGTACTTTAACATCCTTATATCACTGACCAAATTTTTATTTATTTATTTATTTTATTATTATTTTTTTTATTGTTGGGGATTCATTGAGGGTACAAGAAACCAGGTTACACTGATTGCATTTGTTGGGTAAAGTCCCTCTTAGAATCGTGTTTTGCCCCCAAAAGGTGTGGCACATACCAAGACCCCACCCCCCTCGCTCCTTCCTCTCTGCTCGTCCTTGCCCCACCCCTCCCTCATTGCACTGACCAAATTTTTTCAACATTTGTTCCCATTTTGGCTTGCTTTTCCCTGTCAAATCTACAGTAAACTTTTTGTTTGACTCATCAAAAAACTTGAATCCATCTTACTTTTTAAACTTTGAGTTATAATTAGGGTACAGATTTTCATTAGCGATAATTTCTAACTTCCATAACTGCATTTCTTTCTGAATTGTATTTGGCTTTTATAATGCTAATTTTTGTGTTTCTTTAGATTAGCATGGTTAGTTTTTATGGCAGTTTGATGGCAGAGTTGACCTTAACACAGCAATTTGTCTTTGTCTGCTCTTACTCTCACTAGATTATGAAGTTCTTTCCAATTTAGTTTTGATTTATTTTTTGTTTTTCACATTCCTTTTCATTTGGTTTTATGTTCATAGTAAATATTATATTAAAAATCTCTGTAAACCACGTACACTGCAA
This sequence comes from Perodicticus potto, assembly GCA_963574655.1. Classification (NCBI taxonomy): domain Eukaryota; kingdom Metazoa; phylum Chordata; class Mammalia; order Primates; family Lorisidae; genus Perodicticus; species Perodicticus potto. The sequence continues at coordinate 13,291 of CAUYRH010114980.1, read as the reverse complement.
TCCCTGTGCCTGTGTCTTGCGAACAGTGAGAATTGTTGATATACTCTCTTGAGGGAAAACAAGGTGAGTCAATTAAACATTTTCAAAGATAGGTTGAAGAATATTTGTCAGGCCAGGTCAGGAGTAATTATATTCCTTTCAGAGCCAGATCTGTGTAAGAAAAAAATGACCAGCCTGGTCACAAAGACAATGGAAGAGAATGATCTCAATTCTTATCTTCTTACTTTGTCTTGGCAATCCCTTTCTGAAATTCTTTTCTGCTGAGTTAGTTAATTGCCAATGCTTTTAGATATATCACTTAATAGTATTTCCAAGGTTAATAAAATATGAAATATGGACATAGAATGAAAAGAGCCTCAATGAAGACTGATTTTGGAATGCCATACGCTCTGAGTTTATGAGCCTGTCTCCTTCAGAAAGCTGGGTAGCTGATTATATGTTCGGCTACAGCCTTCTGCAGCCTCCCAAGGTGAATAATCAGCTGCACACTGATTATTACAGATACTTTCAGCCACTTCATCTCTGCCCTTAGCTTCGTGTCAGCAGTAGAAATTCTTCTCAATGCTTTCCTAGAATTTTTCCAGCATGGAACATATATTTCATTCCCATTTCTTATGTATAGGGATTGCTGATTTTGGAGATACTTTAAAATAGGCAAGATAAAGTTTAAAGCACAAAAAGGGAGCAGCACTACCGTCTCTATTTTATGGATGGAACAATTGGGAGTACAGAGAGGTCACTTCGCTTGCTAATCACTAGTAGGACTGCCTGTGGGGCCTAGACTAGAGCTTCGATTCTTATTAAATATTTGACACTCACATAAAACACAATCAGAAGCTACTACCACTAAATGATGCTATCACTTGCAATCTCTTAGAGAATTATATTCAGCTTAATGACATAGGTATTGGTCAGGTTCTACTTCTAGTTGGTAGCTTTTCTTACTCTTAAAAGATTCCAGATCACAGTTCCTGCTATCACAAATGGTAGCAACTATTTTGTTCTGGCCGATAGTTCCCAATAATCATAAGAAATATGAATCCAGAATGAAGAGTCCTCACAGAAGACTGTTTGGGGAATGCCATGTGATTCAAAGCTTATGCAACTGTCTCCTCCGAATAGTTGGGTAGCTGGTTACTCACCTCATGAGATAGCAGGAGCTGTTTTTATTTTTTTTTAATTCACTGATTAATTACATTTAAATAATTTATTTATGCTTTACATTAAAAGTTTTAAATGTAAAGTTTTAAAATATAGTTTTAAATATACTTTTTCAACTTATTTTTTGATCTGTGAAGAAAATAACTTAAGAATTCAACTCAACTCAGTGGTTGAGCTGTTTGCACCATGGTTTTGTCTCCCTTAATATTTGAGTTTTATCATAAAAAACAAAAGGCAAAACAACAGTAATAACAAAAACCCCAGAAATTCTGGCCTTGGCCTTGAAATAATAGGTTCAGTCTGTTAACCCTGCTGTATTTATGAGATATACCAAGTGAGTATATGACTTAAAATCATAGCAGTAATTAAATTATTATTAGATATCATAAAGATGTCTTTATATCACTTTTCATTTAATAATTGCTTTCTGAACAACTTTCTCTTGAAAGCCAGCATACTTCAGAGTAGAAAAGGAAGATCTGATGTTGATTCTTTCAATTTTGCGTCCTTCTTTATGCCGATTTCTTTTCTTTTTTCTTTTTTTTTTTTGTGAATTGACATTTAGGTGCAAATCTTTTTTTCTTGACAAAGCAAAATCCTTCCTTGCCATATATGGACGGTTGGACTCCAACAGGACTGATCCGAATGCATGTTTTGTCAGCTGCTCATGGATGACAAAAAGGAATTGTGAACCAACAGACACATCTCTTCTCTCACAGCCTGGATAAACAGAAAAAACTTGTCAGGCATTTCTCCTTCATGTTCTACACACTTGCCAGGAGCAACTAATGCCTACTCTCATCATCAGTCGCACGGCCCAGGTCCAAAGTGAAATATCTACAAGCAGATGCACCAGAGTGTAATTGCTCTTCCACAGTGTATGCCAATGATATTTTGCAACATCCATCAGTGTTATTTGATAAGGGAATTTTGCCAATAGCTCATTCTGCTTTCCCTGCAATCATCCTATTTTTCATTAACATGGCAGCTTCTTTTATTAGCTTCTTGGCACTAGTGTGACTTGTACCTGTGTTTTGCCATGATGAATGCAACCTTGAAAGATGTCTCTGTAATTCTGGTTTTTTTTCAACCACTGACAACAAAAGTCATCAATTTCACATTGAAAAGCATGATCTTGAGCTTATTCAGGAAAAAGAGAAAGGTCATTGCTTTGAAGATAACGTGAACAGTTCTATGGCTTTATTCTATTGGATAGAGTTTTATAATGAAGTTTTATAATGCTTAATGATCTCATTACATGCAATGGTTAAGACATTTATCCTTATATATTCTATCTCCATTTTTACTTTTTCAGCTTGGATAAGCTTATCACATAAGATTCATTTTTCTTAACACAATACCCATTCGTGTTATAGATTTGCAATGGAGTCTCAGTCGAAGTCTCAGTGTTCCTATTGGTGATTCCATCTGAGCTGTAGTACTTCTGTAACAATGAATTACTACTTTTATGTATTGATGAACCCCTTTTGATGACTTGAACATATTTTTTAGAATAAGAATACAACATATGCAATAGGAAAAAATGCAAATTTGACAGCTGCATGTTCGTTGAGATGAACTGATCATTAGTATTGATAGAACATACACAGCCCTACCGTGTAAAGGCCAGTCCACGACTAACACAATAAGGCTTTTACGTCCCATACTTGTGAAATGCTTGTAAAAATGTATTCATTGATCTCTCCCACAAACCTCTGAACCATCTGCAACAGGAGTTACAGAGAGACCACCAGGCCAGAGACCAGAAGAAGTTGGAGGACCCACTTTGGGAAGTACTATTCTAGAGCAATGACTGCTTCATTCCTCAGGCCTGTGCTCACCGTAAGAGCCTTTCTGTGTTTGAGAGAAAAGAAGACCTATATATCAGAGAACAGTCATATCGAATACTGCAGGCTCTTTTCTTTTGCTCTTGCTGACTCCCATCTTTTCACCTTACCTGTGTTCCACATTCCAGAAGAAGTTCTCTTTAGCTCCATATATTGCTTACTTAGTGGATGTTTGGTTCTGAATTTATATGCAAGTATAAGCTATTCATAGGAACTCTAAGCTTGTAGTAAGTGCATTTTAGAGATAAGGAAACTGAAACTTAGAAAGTTTCATTAACTTGTCCCATACTTACTTGCTAATAAGTGGCAGAGTTAGGCCAAAACTTAGGCCGTTTTGAGTTCTAAAACCTGTGCCATGGGCCTACTTGCTTCTGCGTTATTGAAATACACAGAAAATCTCATTTTACCTTTTTGCTCTAAAATCTTTAATGATTCACCTTTGCCTACCTTCCCCCCCATAAAAAAAAGGTACAAATTCTTGACATGACATTCAGATCCTTGGCCAGACTGGCCTTTACCTGCTTTTCCAGCCTTCTCTCCCATGCTCTCCTGTTTAAGCCCAGAGCCTTCCCTCTCACTTGCCAGACATTCCTGGCTTTTTCTCCTATAAAAATGCAACTCTGCACCCAGGTGATATAGCAGAAGCCTGATTCCCTCCAGTGAACCACTTATTTTCCCATGGAAGGTGCTGGAAAGGCACAGAATGACACCTGAAAAGCCATCATCACACCATAATTGTCTGGTCCAGTGATCTGGTCAATATACAGGGTGTCCATAATATTTGTGTGCAATTTAAAATAGCATGCAACAAATTTTATGAACATCCTTTAGAGTCAACCAATAATTGACAAGATAAGTGCTTTTAAAAATGCAGATTTCAAGGTTTTTGTACAGATGATCTGTTGAGGTGGGGTGGGGTACCTGAGTTTTCAACCAGCTTCCTGAATTAGCCCTTAGTGTCTTAAAACTTGAGCATCTCTTTCTGTACACACACACACATACACACACACACACATAAAGGATGTTAGTCTGAACAAAAACACGATGGCTTCATGAAGATTCAAGAGTCACATAAGACAGAAAAAGACTTTGGAGGTGTCTTGGGTACAAATAGTGACCTGCTTCATTTTGCAGGAAAGGAAGAATTAGCTAAGGAATGGGGCACTGGAGAAGGGAGGGTCTACCTGCCTCAGTAGCCTGAGTTTTTTGTTCTCTTCCCACCCACGACCTTCCCACACTCTTCCCTGAATCCAGTAACATTTTTCCCTCTCTATAACATTTTGGTATTACGAATTAGTACATATTTGTGTAGAAAAATTAAAGCATACAGAAAAAGTTTACATTTAAATCAAAGACTAGCTCTAGTCACTCAACATTTTGGCATATTTATTTCCATTTTTTTTCTCCTATGCATGTACAGTTTTGAAAGAAAAAAAAGTACCTTGTAAGATCATAGGTATATAGGAAATTTGTGTTGTCATTTTAATTTTCTTAATGTTATACATGTCAACATCTCTCGTATCTTATCTTACTCCTGGAAATCAAAATTTTCAGTAGTCACAAGAGCTCATCCTGTGGCTGTTTTGTTTTGTAGTGTCTGGCCTAATTAGGAATTCAAAAAAATATTATGAATAAAGAAACTACCAGTTAACAATTCAACTATTAGCAAACATTTATGTTGTTTCTATTTTTTCTCAACATTATAAATATGTTGTAATTTGTATATCTGATGATTCCCTTCAGTTGAATTCCTAAAAGTGATAGTCATTGCATTATATGGCATATATTTTTAGGATATGACATATATTCCAATTTTCTTCCACAAAGATTGTTCTAATTTTATTCCTTTACCATCAATATGTAAATGTGTTTAATTCATTTTACTTTTTCAGCCTTGATAAGTCTTTTACAAAATCCTTGTATTAAATGCGGAACAGATACATGCTTTTTGTATGTATCATCCCATTGTGATGTCTGATTTTCAGTTTGTATCATTTTATAAGCTCTTGGAATTCCTGAGATGAAAGGTAGAGAAAAAGATTCATTTTTTAAAATTCTCTCACTTAACAAATAAATAAATATTTATAAAGCAGAATACATTTGGGGTAAGAATTTGGAAGCTATGTGATAGTTACAATAATTTGTGTCCTTAAATAGCAAACAGTCTAATAAAAGAAATAAAACTCATTTAAGAATAAAACATATACTACAAAGACTGACAATTTTGTGAACTTGCCACCATGTGTTTACATTGGCAGTACTGTACAAACAACTTGGTAAGTTTTCAAAACCTTGGCATATTACTGTCTCACAGTTGTGGTCAGGTTGATGTGTGGTGGTGTCTTATTGATTGGCATTCATTATTGTTATTGAATGATGTGTTGCTGCAAGAATGTCACAGCTTGAATTAAAGCAATGAACAAACATTCGACAAGAGTGGAAGTGAAATCAGGGACATGTTAGTCCACATTTGTGGGGATAATGCCAAGAAGAAAGTGGCAGTGTGCAAATGAACTAAATGTTTTTCTGAGGGAAGAGAAAATGTCACTGATGAAGAGAGGTCAGGGTGGCCAGTAACAAGCAGAACTGACCAAAACATTGCAAAAGTTTGTCAAATTGTGCATCAAAATTTTCAGATGATGTGAGAAGCAAGTAAACACCTGTAGAGAAATGGTTAGGAAAATTGTATAAAAATCTTATCCAGCAACTCATGGCTCTAACAGTGAGTTTTTAGCCAATAAACAAATAGCTATATTAAACAAACACACTCCCTACTCACCTGTTTGGCCCTCGATGATATTTTTCTTTACCCAAAGATAAAGGAAATATTGAAAGGAAGACATTTGGATGTTACTCAGGACATCAAGGGTAATACAACTGGCCATTCCAGAAAAGAGTTCCAACATTGCTTCAAAGGGGGGACTAGGTGCCGGCATTGGTGCATAGATTCCCAGGGGAAGTACCTTGCAGGTGACTGTAATGATATTCAGCAATGAGGTATGCAGCACTTGTTCCAGGGTGAGTTCACAAAATTCATTGTCAGACCTTGTATAGTAGCATAGATATAATGGAATTCCATTTTATAGAAAATAAAGGGAAAGAGCTATCATACCCAGCTGAGGCACCTACAGAGCTAGCATTTGAGCCAGCAGTGGAGTGGGTGGGTCTGGCAAGGGCAGGGAGTGAGTCAGTGGCTGAGGGAAAACGCCAGCACATGAGGAGTGGGTGGCCTAAAGTGTGTGTGGGGGGATGATATTGATGGAAATGCGGTCCTTGATGCTAGGCTGAGGGTTTTATTCATAAATTGAGTTAATGATAATTAGTTTAAAAAAGATAAACAACAACAAAACCAACTCTCATAGAGCACTAAGAACAAGCACTTCCTAAGTCTTCAGTGCCTACCAGGCACCATGCAAGTGATCATGTTGATATCATCCCTTCAATGCTCACCCAAGCCTGTATCATAGATGTTTTATCCTTACCTTTTAGATAAAGAGAGACTAAGTATATTATTCCATAAAGGTAAGACACAAAGTTGGGATTTGAACTCAGGTATATGTGACACTATAGCCAGGAGAGGAAAGAGGGAGACAGAGAGAGGGAGCGAGAGAAAGAGAGCGAGAGAGATGGAGAAGGGGGGGAGGGGAGGGAAGGGAAGGGAAGGGAAACAGGGAATTGTTGGGGGGGGGGAGAAAGAAAGGAATAAAAGAGAAAATAAAAGAATTAACTTGGAAGCAAAGGGTGTAGAAATTGTGCCGAGTTATTCGAGTAGTTTATTTAATATGCAGATCCTCAAACTGTACCCAGGAAGGGGTTTCAAGCAGGAAATGACCAGATTTGAGACACTTTTTAAAAAAGGTCACTCTGGCTGGTGTGTGAAGGAGCCAAACTAGATACAGGGAGACCTACTAGATTCTGACACTCAGGAAATACAGGGCACGACTTTGAACTATGGGGATGTCAGGGTCAATGGCAATAAATGGGTGGATTCAATGGTTATTCTGATTAAAAGCAAAAGGGACACAGGAGAAACAGCAGGTTAGGGGAGAGGAAGGGTTGAGTTTCGAGTGACTGTAAACTAATTATAGAGATGGATTCATGGGAAGTTTAAAAGAAAAGTTTAGAACATGGGATACATAAGTAGGCTAGAAATAGTTCTTAGAAATCATACACATTGTAGGAGGAAGAGTTAAATCATCAGGGTTGATGAGATTTTTCAAAGTAGATTGTTGTAAAGAAAAAATATGTGTGTGTGTATTTATTTATTTTTTACGTTAGTATTTTTTTCCTTTTGAGACAGTATTTCACTTTATTGCCCTCAGTGGCGTGCTATGATGTCCTAGCTCATGGCAACCTCAGAATCTTGGGCTCAAGTTATCTTCCTGCCTCAGCCTCCTGAGTAGCTGGGACTACAGGTGCCTGAAACAATGCTTGGCTAATTTTAGAGATAGGGTCTCCCTCTTACTCAGGCTGGTCTTGAACTTGTGACCTCATGCAATCTACCCACCTCAGCCTCCCAGAGTGCTAGGATTGCAGGTGTGAGCCACAGCACAAGGCCTAAGAAAAAATATTTAGACGCAGATGCTGGTGAAATTCACTGTTATTGTTATTATCCTTGTGAGTAACATTGACTGTGCACCCACTATGATCCAGACACAATGCCAGGCACATTTTAATATTAGGAAATATTGCAAACATCCAAAACTACAGAAAATACCACCACCGATCCAATGTGGATTGAGCAAATATTTGCAATCTGTTTCAGATTATTTTGAAGAATAGAGTTAAAATTAAGCAGTTGACACATATTGTCTTATAAATTCCTCAAGAGCACAGGTGTAAGAGGCGTCTGTGTTATCTCCCAGCAACGTCAGCATGTCCTGCAGAGGCATTCTCCATCTCGCTCCTGTCCCAAGAGATTTTCCTGTATGGACCACACGCAAGTTCCTCTTGTCTTCTGGCTTCCAGCTCAGTTCCACCACAGGACGCATCTTTAGGTCACTGGAGGTAGAAAGGACAGCAGAGTCAGAACCCGTTTCCTCTCCCTGTGAACTTGTGGTGGAGTCCGTGGGCTTGTGTCACGTTGCCAGGAGGGTGGCTGTGGCCAGGTCACTGCTCTCTAAAATAGCTTCTGTTCTCTCTCCTTTCAGACTCCAGTAACATCTCCCTACCTTGTCCCTTGGGGGCTACAGGGACAATAAGGTGACAGTTCTGTGGCTACTTGCCCTGACCTCTGATATATGCTTCCTCCATGCTACCTGTACCTTTGCAGCGATCTCTATTGCAAATAAACCTCCTCGGACTGAACTTGCGGATGCCATCCGTTTCCTGTTGAAACCCTGACTAATGTAACTGTTTTACAGTTGAGGAAGCTGGGGCTCACAGAGGAGGAAGCAGCAGAATCCAAACTCTTATTCATTGATGATGTCGCTTTTCTGTGTTAAGGGAAGAAGGTAACAGGATGCAGAGAGAGCCAGTCTAGCCCTGTGGATTGGAACTCTTCTGAACAAGAAGAGCTTGGGCTCAACTTTAGTTCTTGGTTTTATTCTTCCATTTGCCTGAAATTCTCTTTGGAATCTACTCTTTTTCATCACTCACTGCCAAACGTGGTATCACATTCTCAGAGCAGCTGAAGTTCCTAATTGATGCTACTTACTGCTACTCAGCCACTCTATCATAGCACTCTGTTTTCTTTCCTTTGTAGCACTTATGTTCTGGAATTAGCCTCTTCATTTATTTTTTTCATTTGTTTATTGTGCCCCCTTCCCTCTCATTCTCTCAATGGTAGGTCTTAGGGGCCAGGTTTCCATGACCAGTGTTTACACTTTTATTCCCAGTAGATAGGCCACACAGGAAGTGCTCAACAGTAATCAAGGCCTGCGCAAATGAACAAAAGGGGGAGAGGAATAAATTAATACAATTACAGAACTCTAAGATAAACTCAGATAACAAATGGCTAAGGAGTGAGTGGCGGCAGGGTAAATACCGATTTTTCTTTCTGGATGTTCAGTGTTGGAAAGAAAAGAGTGGAACAGAAAGTATGGATTCCTTATACCCCACCTGAATAGGTGATGTAAAGGGAAAAAAACATGCATGATTTTAAAATTCTATTATTTTAAAGAATCACCTCACTATGATTATATGCTTTTGTAATACTTGCAATTATACAGCCAAAACAAACGGCTTAAAGTAAGAATCAAAAGAAATTGGATTTCATTTCTATCGGCTTCCAAATTATATTGGTACAGCTCTCACTTGGGGAAATATTTTCTCTCTCTTTTTTCTTGTGAATTGGCAGCACGTTGCATTTCTGTTGCTGATTCAAGAGAACATAGGGACACAAATTAAACGGTTTATTTTGGCATGAGTGTCCTTATAAATCTTTGTCCTTTGAAACTCAAAGGTCAATGATACATTCTATATGCAAATTTAGTTGTTAAATACACGGTACATTACTATTGTCCTGGAAGATAAGAAAAGCTACAAATTTATCATGGATCAGAAACATGGTGGGCTCTTATGCACACAGTATGACAAATACACACATACACACATACGCACAGAGCTAAGATTGACTTTGCCCATATGTCAAAACTAAGTTCAATATCTCTTTAGATATTATAATGGGTTACAATCCTTCATTCTGCTGAAGATTAAGCTGAACTTAATAAAGCTGTTCTTTAATAAAGTCTTTAATAAAAACTCTCCTGGCAAATTGCATGTGGTCAAGTCTTATTTTCAGTTTTGATTTGGATGGCTTATATTAAAACTAGACACTATGAAATGACACGAAGCACTATTCTTGTAATATCTGGAATTTGGTAGAATTCTTTTCTTTAAGGAGCTTAAAATGCTTTTATGTACTTTTTTTATTTTTCAAAATGTCAGTTAAATAGGTAGATGTCGGTTTCTATTTTTACATTATTTTATGCTTAAAGAAAATGTTGAAACTATTCACAAAGAAATATTACTTTGTCAAAAAAAAAAAAGAGAGAGAGAAATGGTGGCATAATGGACTACTGGAGTTTGGGCAAGAAGAATTGCATGGGGACCAAAATTTGAAAAGTTGTTTCAAGCCACTGAGATTCAGGGGTGTTTGTTATTGCAACATGGCCTTCCCTAACCCAATCATACAGTAGGAATATAATTATCTACTTAAAAAAAAACCTTTATATCGTCTATGAAAATTATGACATTTAGAATAAATTCTAGACTCAAATTTTATTTCTAACACCTACCCCCATTTAGGTAGAGTAGAGCATATAACATTTCTGAGTTCCAGTTTCCATTTCTATATAATGAAGCAAATAATCCATATTGCACAGGTTGCTGTCAAAATTAATAGAAAACCTTTCCCATTGTCTTACATCTATTAAAATGCATTAAATGGAGGCAAGCCTGAGCAAGAGTGAGACCCTCGCTGTTTTAAAAATAGAAAAATTCCCTCTGTGCCCATAGCTCAGTGGTTATGGTGACAGTCACATACACCAAGGCTGGTGGGTTCGAATCCAGCCTGGGCCAGCTAAACGACCATGACAAATGCAACAAAAAATAGTTGGGCGTTGTGGCAGGTGCTTGTAGTCACAGCTACATGGGAGGCTGAGGCAAGAGAATCGCTTAAGCCCAAGAGTTTGAGGTTGCTGTGAGCTGTGACTCCATGGCACTCTACCGAGGGGAACATAGTGAGATTCTGTCTCAAAAAAAAAACAAAATAGAAAAATTAGCTGGGTGCAGTGGCATATACCTGTAGTATCAGCTACTTGGGAGGCTGAGGCAGAAGAACTGCATGAGCACAGGTGTCTGAGGTTGCTGTGAGCTATGATGACACCATGACACTCTACCTGGGTGCGACAAAGAGAGACTCTGTCTTAAAAAAAAATAGTTTTAAACGGAAACTATAAATACAGAATCCACAATATCCAGTCTAATGAGATACTGACCATCACTAAAATGGAGCAGATTTCTCCCTGCTTGTTTTCCACAGTTTTGCTTTTCTTTCCTAAAACACCAAGCCTTCTATTATGTAGACTTCTAGTAGGCTACTTTTGTCATGTTGGTTTCCATAATTTTCTAACTGTATTTAGTGGTAACTAGGAACTGTACTATTCTGGGTGTTCCCATCCTTAAGTTTCTGGTTCTCTTGGCGATAGGCAAACATATCCCCATATCAAACTTCAAGGTGGCCGTCTAATTCCAAGCTGTCAAATGTTATAGGCCTCATTCCACCCCAGTGATTGTTTATTCTTTTTCATCCCCTTAGGAAAGACGTATCTCTCTGTGATCACATGTGTCCTTCTTTCTCATTCCTCTGGCTTCCGTTTGGTTTTGATCTGTCCTCTTCTAACATAGATCCCTGAGAAGTCAGCAATGGCTTTGTCTTTTAAGAAGAACTTCATCAATGGATTTTGCTTTAATTTTTAATTAGTTTTCTAAATAAAATTAAGTGTTTTTATGTTTAAAAATAAGATGCTATTATTTCAAGGTTAAAAGATTGACCGATGTTTCTCCAAGATCAGGAGTGAGGCAAGGAAGCCCACTTCTATTAGAATTTCTAATCAGAGCAATTAGATAGTTTTCAAATATATATATAAAAGGCATCCAAATCAGAAAGAAAGAAGCAAAAACTATTTCTACTCACAGATGACCATAGATGACATTATTCTTTTTTTTAAGACAGGCTCTCACTCTGTCACCTGGGCTGGACAATAGTATCATCATAGCTCACTGCAACCTCAAACTCTTGGGCCCCAGAGGTCCTCAGCATCCAAGTAGCTGGGACTACAGGTGCCCACCACTACTCCTCACTAAGTTTTCCATTTTTAGTAGAGTCCGGTCTTGCTAGATTGCTCAGACTGATCTCAAACTCTTGGCCTCCACTGATCTTTCTGCCTTGGGCTCCCAAAGTGCTGGGATTACAGACATGAGCCACTATATCCAGCCTCATAGATGACTTGATTCTATACAGAGAAAATCCTAAAGAATTCACCCACATAAAACAACACTATTAGATTGGTAGTAAATGAATTTAGCACAGCTGCAGGGTACAGGATCAATAAATAAAAATTAGTTTTATTTCGACACACTAGCAATAAAAACTCTGAAAAGGAAATTAAGAAAACAATTTCATTACAATAGCATCAAAAATAATATAATACTTAGGAATAAATTTAACCCAGGAAGTATAAGACTTGCACAGTGAAAACCACAAAGCATTGTTGAAATAAATTAGAGAGGACAAAAGTAAATGAAAATGTCCTTGAAACTTTACCCATTATGTGCCTTATTGTTACTAGTTTAGTGCATATTATTTTAGACTTTCTTTCTGTTTGATATTGTGGTGCTTGGTTGGAAGAAGCAGAAAATATCTATGGTGTAATGTTTGGCATGTAACTTCACCTCTTTGAGTCTCACCTACAAAATGGTAATGATGATTTTTTTGTTTGTTTGTTTTTTTAAATACATGTATTTTATTATTCTTCATTATATTATTTCCCCCCCCCACCCCTCCGTGGTAAGACAGAATTGATTTACAGAAAAGAATACAGAAAACACCAAACTCCTGGTAGAGGGAGAGATTTCAAGTGGGGAGAGAGAAGCTCTCTCCGTTCCTCTCCCGGTCTTTCCCTGTCTCGCCTCTAGGCCTCAAGCCTCAGGGTATATATAGGTGTATGGGTTCCTTGGCCAGGAAAGGAATGAATACAGTCCCTTCCGCGGGGGGCAAGGTGAACGAGTGTATCAATGAATGGACACAGTCCATCCATGGAATTCAGGCCTAGGAAATTCACAAGAAACTGATCTAGGCATAGGAAATGGGGGTTCCACATTTAGTCCCAAGGGTAAAGTGAAGGAGACACCAAGGCACAGGTGTATCCCCAGCAGTTGTCCAGCCTTTTTGGCTATTGGAGCCTCTGGTGGGCATTGTAGGTCCCCCTCTTTGCCTGTCATCCAGCCCACTGGCTTTTCAGCTGGCTGCCGCAGCACCAACACCTCCAAGGAGGAGGCGGCAGGTCCGCCGGCTCCACTGAGCTGGCTAGGGTGCCAGATGTCCTGCATCAATTCTCCCTCTCCGAGTAGAAACCCCCAGTGCTGTTAGGGAAAAGGGGCAAAAACCCGATCTAACTGCTTCCTGCTGTATCGGATGATGATAGAAGGGGGCAGTTAGGGTTTCTCTGGAGGGAGAGTGATACAGGGGTTCATGGACTGGAACCATCTTTATTGCGTGTGGCTTGATGACCTTTCTGGAAAACATAAATCTGATTAGTGTAATCAGTAATAGGCAAAGA